>SSSL01000469.1:0-45438 GCA_008086715.1 Sitobion miscanthi
TATAATTGTCAATACAATTTAATTTGTAAGGTAAAAAGCGTGAAAATTTAATAGAAGGATACTGATATATTGCTACAATAGCAGTTAAATATATTAGAAATACATGGGCACAATTTTTTTTTTATAAGCATTTAAAGTTCGAATTTTGACAAAATTTATCAAATTTAAAATTTAATAATTATTTTGTAGGTTATTAAAAATGTATAAAATGTTCAAATTTTATATTTGAGGATTGAAAATTTAAAACAAAGTCCCATGTAAATAGGTTATATATAAATTACTTTATTCACAATAATATCATCAAATTTACTTTGTAAAATCGCATAAGCTGACGTCGTCTTGCTCAGAATCGTTTTTCTTAAAAAATGATATTATATCATTGAATTCAAATTTAACACCATCCATTACAGTGACCCACTTGTAACCTACTGTACAACCGAGCGACACCTACTTGCCCACATTTTTTACTTTTAACTCCCCGAAGTACCAACTAGATACACTTTCCCATCAAAAAAGACGATGTTGAAGAAAATGTTTACAGACAATGAGTAATTACGTTTTCATATGCAATACGTTCGACAAATTTAATGTAATCTATTGTAGTACAAGTACTAATGAGTAATGCTTAATAGTAAGATAAATTACCTTAATCACTATAATATCATAAAATAAATCATTTTTATTTGTCCCAAAAGGTGATGACAAACACAAATAAATAAAATAATAAAAAAAAAACACTACATTGCTCCGCTCAGAATCAAATAAATAAAATTCGTGTTGGTTCATGATGGAATTGATAGGTTCATTGAATAGTTCAGATAATTTTGTTTCAAAGTATCAGTCGTATGCTGTTGTGTTGTAACTAATTGTTAGCGAAAATAAACAAAAATGCGGTTAATTGTTTCTATATTTTCAAAGATATGGCTTAAGATTTAGCTACCATTGCTACCAAAGACAAAACAATGAATACAATAACATAATAAAATGGCGGAGACTTATGCAATTTAAAAAAACTGTGTGGGTTAAATTATTATACCCCTCATGAAAAGGCTTAAAGAGAGAGTGCTGCTGTCCGAGAGACGCACGTCGCAAAGTGAGAGAGCACGAGAGAGCGAGAGAGCGTGTTTGTGGTCATGGCATAGAGAATAGAATATATAGTCACGGAGAGAGTGAGTGAGAGAGAGTGAGAGAGAGTGAGAGAGAGAGTGATAGAGTGAGGGCGAGAGAGATAGTGTGAGAGGATGCGAGAGAGTGAGGGAGTATGCGTCTCCTCGTGCTCTGTTGCTAGCATGCGCCGCGCCGGCGTACCTCCAGCCGCACCGAATATAATATGTTATCTAAATTGTTGTTGCGCACTTCCGTAAATATTTTTTTGCGTTCACACCCGTCATAACAAGGCCTGCTTTGCTTTGATAAAACGATCCGACGACTTTTGACAATTTTAGGAAGGTTTAGATACCTGATATAGGTATCAGTTATTTTATGACTTTAGGTTGGCGTAACAGCTATTAAAATCATCACCGCCTATTTGTTTATTTCTGCCAGCAATTGGTTACCCATAAGAAAAAAATAGTTAAAGTATACTTGGTAATATTGTTACTACCAATTCGCAGATTTAAAATGGAATCTTTTCTTATTTTCTATTTTTTTTTTTAATTTTGATTTCCGTTACACAGTAGGTAGGTACGCACCGAATAAGCGGACGTTACACGACGATTTGTTGTTTCCGTCTTACAAATGCGTAACATAGCACATTTACGCTCAGCAGATCATTAAAATTAGAGTGAATTGATGTCGATCTATTATGAAACTTAATGGTAAGAATTTTACGATAGTTCAATTTGTTAGCAAGTTATACGTAGGTAAATTAAAAATGCTCATAACTCCCTTAAAAATTGAATTAATGTAAAAAATCCACATACAAACACAGATAATTTTCTTATTATTAAGTTTCATATTATAGGTTGATTCACTGCAATTTTTAAACCAACAGAGTGTTGGGGAGTAACTTACTTGAACGAAATTACTTTTTATGTAATTTGATGGTAGATAATTTAATTAAATTTTATTGTAATAAATAGTAGCTACGTAATTTAAGTTGAAATAGCAATTTTTTAGTCATATAATATTATTCCTATCTAATCTACTAATATATATATACTACATATACACAAAATTAAATTATCAAGAAAAATAATAGAAATGTTTATGTTATTATAGTATTGGATTATTTTTATTTTAATATCAATATAATATTTACGTACAAACCCATAAAAACGAAAAATTTCAAAAAATGTTTAATTTAAGAAAAGCTAAGTTATTTCAACTGTCAATTAAACTAGTAAAGCTCATACAGTCATACACTCATACGTTGATTAAAAAATTAACTAACTCATTTTTTTAAATATTGTGAAAACGTGCAACTACTGCAACTGTTTGTCATCTCCAATGGCCGAGTGTCGTACTTATACTAATATTACGGACTTACGGTCTGGTAGGTATATACCACGGAATTCAGGGGAAAAAATGTTATCCTATAAATGATAAAATAAAAATGTAATGAAAAATTCAAGTATCTTCAGTAGTACAGTTATTCGTTTTTGAATAACAATTAAATAAGAAAATCGTTCAATGAGTATTCGTTAATATACCGGCGAATATTTAATGTCGAAACAATTTGTACTTTAGACGATTGTAATTCGATAAATTAATTTGACTTTCCAGTTAACTTTTTTTGTTTGTTTAAGATAAGAAATTTAGTAATTTTAAATAATCAATATTGAATATTAATCAAATAAAAATTTATAAAAGCGGAAAATAAGTACTGCACACTTTTAAATTTGTTACTGCACATTTAATATTAGCTACTGCACACAATTTTAGGCCCTTGCATTAACCATCGTCGTGTCAATAACAAAATTATGTCGAATCATTTATTATTTTCTGATTGTCCGTAAGGTCTTTGTGTTACCGGTCTTGGCTAGAAAATTATGATTAATACAACTAATTTATATACCTATCAAACAAATATCTAGGATAAAAAATGAATGAATCAATTTTTAAAATAAAATAATACTCTTGGAGTATATATTTATAAATTATAAGTTATATCTAAACGTGTATTTAAACCTAAACCTATAACTATATTAGCTAATGGCCGACGCTTTTTGAAATAGCAGCCTCTGTCACAGTTCCATGCTGCTGAGAATAAACTGTAACTATTTATAATAATTATAGTCACTTCTATAGTCCCATGAAGACCTAAATTATTAATATGAATATTAGAATAATACGTGATTTTAATATTTATACGTAATTTAGTTCAAATTTTAAGTTAAAATGTCTGTAATAATTTGCTTTTGATGAATTTTGTAAAAATTCCAGCTCCAGACGCGCATAAAAAATGACTGTAGATTTACGGTAAATCTTTTTTTAATTTCCGCACCAACAACAACTCGAGGAACATATTGTATTAAATTTTCAAGTTTTATGACTGAGTGAAAATTTTTTTATTGACTATAATTTTTTTAATAAAAACTCATAATAATAGGTAATCGATATTTTCTTATACCCATAATTATTTCAAAAATAGTCAAACATTTTTTTGAATGTGCCTATAGGGAATGCCAATATAAAGATTACGTAAAAATGTATCTATGGTTATATTTTTTAGAGATACCTACACCCAAAAACAAATTTGGGTTTGCTTAAAAATCTTAGATATCTAAAAAAAAACTTAATTTATTGTTTATTTTCTTACTGACGCTTGGAAAAGTACTGGAAATTTTTTAATAAAACCGAAGCATTTTTGTCTGGCCCAAAACACACACATAATTATTGTAAAATCAATACAGTCATCGCTCCACTCAGAATCTAAAATACTACCAATACTTATCAAATATAATAATTCAACTATGAAGTTACTATTATAGGTGAACAACTATTAGGTAAGTAAATTATAAAAACGTATATTGTCACTTCCTATTTATTCATTATTTTTATATCTTAATATCACACACCTATATTGTATAACATATATTAATATAAAAGTTAGAAACTAACTAAGTATACGGAATAATTAACATATCATAATATATAACAAAAAACCATAAAATATGTGCACTAAATAAAGCATCATGAATCATCATAATGAATATACAAATATTATCAAGCAAGTAAAAATCTAACAAATATGCAAAAATATGCAATATTATATTGTTAATTGAATTCTTAAATTAATTTAATAAATTTTTATCTTACTCGAAAATATGATAAATGCATAAACATCTCATAATGCCATATTTTTGCTTTGATATTTGATTTGTTCTGCAGCTTTTATTTTTTTTTTTTCAGCGTGACAATGACACGTTATGTTATCCTGATAGCAGAATAGAATGGTAAAGAAAAGAACCAACATATTTATACAATATATATTATATGTATCTTTAATTAAAATACAAAATATCCTGGAATAAAAATTCAAAAACACGTAGTTAAAAAATGAAAATTATTTACATAGGTAAGTGCATTCAAAATGTTTGCACATAAGCATTAAACACGTGTAGGATAAAAGACAATATTCAGTCAATAATATATGCGTTTTCCTACAGTTAAGTATTTGTATTGAAGCGCACACGCCAAAAGTTGTTAGCTCAATATAGATTGAGTGTCACTATGAAAAATATGTGATAAAACAGAAAAATACAATTAGATGTATAACGTATAGTTAAACTTATAAAAATATGTTTCAAAGATTATGTATATTTATATCTCTACCAAAATGTATATAATATTATCTGAACAGATTTTTTTTTTTTTCAAAAAAAGACTAGATAATGACTAAGAGTAATGAGTTTTTTTATTTTATTATTTTAGTTACCATATATCAGCGTACTAGCGGGATAGCCGAGAGTTCAATTTCTAACTCTACTAATTACTCTAAAGATTGTATTACTAAACTTTTTATTTTCCACATTACCTATCGGCTACCACATCATATATCTATTATGAAAAGTATTTTGTCTTTTGTTATTGGCACTCTTTTTTTTTTGTACCCTGCCTAGGTGAGTAGAGTATACCGTAGCTTCAATATCGTTTCGATGAGTTTCAATAGTATTATTTACAAATCGTCATTCTCTCAAGTATAGTATCTAAATATTACAATAATATCGGTGGAATCTGAAAACGCCGATAAGTCAACAAATATCTTGCCTCGGGGGGTCTCAAAAGTATTAGTAAGGACCATACAACGCACAAAAATCATATTTTTTTTGGTCTATTAATATTACGAATTTCTATGAACAAAAAATGTAATAAAAAGTGTCACCGGTGATTCGTTACGATTAAACTTCCGACCTAATTTCTGTAGTTTCTAAAACTTATGGAATTACGCCGCTATGCATACACAATTATGTATATTTTTTTTTTAATACAATACTATACTAATACTAAATCAATATAAATTTTAACATACTTTGTAGACGTAATTGTTATAATAACAATAATAATAAGTTAATAAACAATAATGATAAGAGGACGCCTACCCATACATTGTCTCCGTCTTACACACGCCACAATATAGCGAATGTCGGTCACTAGTGTTTTAAAGTAGTGCGGATGTGGGTTATTTGTGAGACAGAGGCTGGCTGGGCAAGGGAGAAGATTATAAAAACCACGTTTAGGGGGTAGAACAGCTAGCTGTGCTTAAACGTTCCCATTGGGTGTCGAAAAGTCTAAGTTGTCATGTTTCAATAGCAAGATATGGGTATGTGAAAATTAAAAATAAGAACTGCTCACATCCTCGCTTGAACGTTTAAAATAGTAAATATAAAAAGCCAACGCTAGCACAGGATGTTAAATAGTAAAAATTGATATAGGTCCAAAAATCAATTAATATCAAAACTCAAAAGCACAATATTGAAACTAGTGAACGAAAATTTCGACATGTCATAGTGGATAAGGACGGAGGGACAAACAAACATGGGTAGCATCCTCTTAATACGTAAATAAAATACCTGTTCTTACTCATAGAAACCAGATGTTATTCGTCTGTAGTAAAACGGCGTTTCTGCTTTTTATATATTAATAATATCTCAGTACATTCTCACGGTTAGGACAACAAGAAGAAGATAAATCTCTTCGACTATTCCAGATTCCGTACAATCTACGTACCTTGAGTTTGACAGCGAATTTTAAGACACATTGCGCGCTGGCCAACGATAGGGCGAAACCAACATGAAAATAGGCCATAAATGGAGGGGGCCGCCCAAAATATCTGACAAAAACAAACTTAATTGAAATTTTTGCCATAAATCCACTGCCCAATCACACACTCGGGTTTGTTTGGCAATAACAACGTCCAGCTCCGGTTCCTTTCAAATATCTACTCTGGACTCATCGGTATGTTTACATCCGTATAGAATTTTTATATAAATATAAGAGAGAGTCTATAGTAAAATTAGAATTAGAATCGAGTGCACTACGCCCAACACTGATTCTCGGGCAGTCGCTTTCGCTCTGTCCTCAAATTTGCTAGTACAATTAAAAATTAATTTGTTTAACTTTTAATAAAATTACTTTTATTACAAACCTTGTGCAAGGCCCGTCGTAAGATATTTTCCGCCCTAAAGCGAAAATTTTATGCTGCTCCTAAGATACCTAAATTAAATAGACAGCAAATCATATTACAATTAAAATTGTTTATACATGTATTGATTTACAAATTAGAAATACACAAAACCATAAATATAAAAATTTAAAAAAGTACAAAACACACGAGAATGTAAATATTATACATACTGTTATAAACTGTAATAAAAAAAATATCGTCGTATCAAGATTTGGAAGACAAAACGAATTTTAAAACACGTCTGAAGCCGTATACAAGAGTTATTAATTTACAAAATAATATGTAATTGACGAAGTGTATCAATAAAAATTAAAATTATCTCTAGCTCTTTAAAAAATAATATTAAAATAAATTTCCGATTATTTTTTGTTTAAAGTCGTCGTAGACCGTAGAACCACAGAACGTAGTTACTTCACCGACGGCCAATAGTTGAAAATGAAAGATGGTATATTAAAATAGGAAGGACTACGATCATATTCGGTAAAATGTTAAAGATCCCCATAAATATAGTAAACGGGCGGACAGTCATTCTTTTCATTATCAGTAAATAAAATATTTTCTTATGGAATAATAATGTTCTATTTTTCGAAAGACCATCTATAGTTATATGAACCGACGGTCTACAATCTACATTAAACGATATATCTACATACATTATCGTATACATTTAATACACTTGTACTTTGTACTGTACACGTATAGTGTTCGACGTGCGTATACAGTATACTGTAACACTATGACTAATGTATATTACATTGTGATCTTCGCTACCATAACGGAGATAGCAAAACGGTACAATTAAAATTGAAGACGCAAAATAATAATTAAATTACTGGTCTTTTGGAAAATTTAATATTACAAATTTACAATTTGCGCCTCAATTCTTTAACATGTTATGCCGCCCTAAAGCAAACACATGACTGCTTGTACCCTAGGGAGGGCCATGCTTGTGCAACTTGTCTTCTGCAACCTTCTCTTCTATTTCAACCATCAACGTCGAACGAACTCAAAAAATAAAACGAGCAGTGAGGGATCACATACCGTCTTAAATCAACAATATGATAGCATAGTAGTCAATCAAAAAGCTAAGAAGTAGTATTTAGAACAATTAGTGGAAAAACAAAAAGTATAAGAATCAATTAACTAAGAACAGTAAGAAAGGAACCCGATTAGGAACTAGGGCACGGGTACACGGTGACGACGCGAGTAGGATCTTATGACATCACGCCGTGGTGATTTTAAGACTTCGTAAACTCGAAATTATTTAACGCAAAAAAAATATTGGTATTATTGGTACCATTTTTGTAGTCTGATTTTTGTGATTTTTTAAATAAAGTCCAAGTTGAGTGTTTTATGGTCCCTTTAAGAATAGTTCGATACAATAAATTATACATGTGGCAACGTTGACAAATAAATAAAAAACGATCGTTCAACTTTTTTATTAAAAAATGACGTTTTCAATCTACGCCGTTTTCAAATAGAAAATCGTATTTTACCGCATAAACTATAAGGGAATTGCTGGTTGAATAATAAAAATAATCAACCAAATTTACATTTTGATTTGGTCAATATAAAAAAAAAAATCCTTTACAATACAAATGTTATACGATTGTTTAAAAAGACAGTTGGGTCACTGTGATAATAAATGATTAAATAAAATTATTAAAATTAAGGAAAAAATTTTTATTAGATTAATTTAGATTAATTTAATTTTAAATATAATATTGTCTCCTTGTTTTAGATAAAAATCAAAAATTCGATATTCAGTGGTATGATGTACATTTTTAAAAGTAAAACAATATCGCCGCACTCACCCGATTGTGGCAGAATGTGGTAGGTAAGTCTCTGGACATTGCTTAAAACAGTCAAATAGACTCATTCTTCATTATAATTAAAATAATTTTAATATAATAAATAGGGCCCGAAGTTCAGAACCAAAAAAACTATCAAAATATAAATGCAAATTGCGCTTAAAATCTCTAAATATGAGCTAAATATGCATTGAAAAAAAAGAAACTAAGTTATTTTTGTTTTTGGTAAAAAACATAATTAAAATATGGGAAAAAAAAAAAGTAAAATGTATTTATTATTAATTATCGTCTCTTATGTTAATTGACTTTAGGAATTACATTTACAACCAGTGACTGTGAACAGATTTCAAATACAAATGAAGGCGATTATAGCCAACCTATTTTGTAAAGAGAAAAGCTCCGTTTCTACATCAACAGAAGAAAGGAGCATACTTGAAGTGTATGAATCTGAAATTTGAAGTATTTTAATACTTGATATTAGAAGAATATACAATTGCCGTTTATCGTTAATACTATTAGCTAGACGTCTAACCTGGCCTATCGCCTATCAGGAAGTATCGCATGGAAACTTCCCTATAGTAAACTACATTCATATTACATAGGTAGTATTACTGGATAATTTTAAACAGGTTTTATACTCAAGACCGAAAATTCTATAAAATATTAATGAAAAAAAACTTATCAAAGGTAAAATGCATAAATGCAATTTTTTTTAAAAATATGCATTATTCTGTAAAAAAACCTCAAATAGCGAAAATATGCACATTAAAATTTCATTTTGAAATCATCAGGTGTGATTTTCAAATTTGTAGCTATTCAGCAATTTTGATGCACTCATTAAAAACATGCAAATGCATGAACTGCCGGGCCACTAATAAGAAAAAAAAAAAAATAAATTAATATACATAACACTTTTTGAAATCATGAGGTGTTTTCGTGATAAAATAATCTTGTTGTGGGCAACGGTATCGAAGGTGGAATGGTTTAGCTCCCGATATAAATATAGAATACCATAAAAAAGTATTTTAACGCCAGCCGGTATAGATGAAAAGCGCAGCGTTGAAAATAACGTTGTATTTTCATTGTTTAACGAATACAATCCACTCCGGCGGTAAGGCGGTGACTCAAAAAACGTTCCGGCGCGCTACGCCACACGATACAACGAAAAGAAAATTAATAATCAAATTCACGTCGTCCGATTGCAAAATTATTCCATCTTCATTCGGTTTTCGCTCAAAACGACGTGTATAGTTCTTATTATTTTGCGAGAGATACAATTTTGTAACTATTGATACCGCGCGCAAGTGATGTGTGCGCAGTGCGCGTGTGTTGTGTCGACATAATATATACTGCGAATCGCCACTTAGTGCTCACGTGACCCCCCCCCCCCCGCTGACGGTCGCAAATCTAACATACGGTACACTCGTTTTTATTGTATATCATAATAAAATCAGTGATGGGGCGCAACCGAGTGAAAAAAAACTATCTAATTATTTGATTGTTTTATAAAACTAGCGCTCGAAGAATTTCGGTTTAAAAAGCTAGGCCCAATAATAATTGACCACAAGGAGAAGGAAAATGTCGTCATTTTTTTTCACATCGCTCTTCTTAGCGCTCATCAATTATAAAATATTATCAACAATCGAAAAATCGATAGTAGTTTTTCAAACTATCGATAGTTCAAAACTAGTGGGTTCCACTAACGAATGAAAACACTATCGAGGAAGTCATTCGATGGTTTTAAAACAATCGATTAAGAAAATTATTGAATTTTGAAAAATCACTCGGTAGTTTTGTAGTTTTTCAACTACGATAGACAATAGCTAGTCAAAATGTCGGTTGCGCATATCGCATATTAAGCTGCCGCAGCGGATGACAGGACGTGATGGAAGGCGCCGTCAATTGCTACTTCAGGTTTGCTGAACAAAAAAACCCCCCCTCGGCTATAGATACAAAGGTGAGCATTATTGTAAAAGTTAAAGTTAAGTGAACATTCATTTTTTTTTTTAACTTTTGACGTAAAACTAGTTAATATTTTTGTTTTAAACTCATAACTGTATTCAGGATAAAATGTTGATTGTTGTAATTGACTTTTAAGTTAATATAATTGTCGTGCAGTTAAGTTTAATTTTCTTGTCGAGTCACGCATACTTAACTAGACAATCCTAATTCGTCGACTCTTTTTGTGATTTTAGTTATTTTATTTTCGAATTATATGTTATAACAATATATAATTTTTTACACAGTGTTAAACGTCTTGGTAAATGTTTGTGTATAAAAAAATACATGACAGTTTACGCCACCTCTTAATAATTTTAACTTAATGAAGGCCTTCGATTAATTAACTTACTGCCATTGTTAATTATTTTCATTAACTTTCACACTTTTTGGAAAACGGAGAACGTGCGTAGGAACGTAACCCACTTACGGGTCTGCACTTCACGGATCGACGACCGCAATGGACGTGTTGGCCGTCGCGGCGATCATGTGGCTTGCGGGCCGGGCGGCCGTCTGCGTGACGCGGCCCGCCAACGGGACATCGCGCGGCGTGGACTGCTCCAGAGGTCGGCATTATCGGCGACTGCTGACGGCGACGCGTGTCCAACACAAGGACTCGGTCCAACCTAGACATAATCGGACGGGGACGCCGGATTGTTTCACGTGAGTGTCTTAAAAATAATATTGTACTAAGTCATTACATTATAATGTCAACGACAGAAAATTGTTTTTCAAGGTTCATCATTTGTGTTGTTTTATTTATTTAAATGTGGGGCGGAAAATAGTGACATAGAATTGAAATGGACCTATTATGTTGATCATTTTAAAAAATAGCTACTTTAGTTCAATAATCAAAAGTAAATAGGCAATTCCGTAGGATTGACGTTTATAATGTGTGTAATTTTCAGGAGTAATAAATATGTTACTATTTACGTTTTAGGCAGGTGTTTCAAAATTCAAAATTTTTAGCATTTTAATATTAGAGTTCAGTTTCACACAATACTAATAGATGTATCCGAAGTATAACGCGTCTAGTTATTTAGCACTCGGAACGTTCTTCCAAAAAATACTAATTGAAAAGTTTTAGTTTTCCAGACCACTTTTTTGTAAAAACCGTAACGGTATGCCGGTGCCAAGATAAAACCGGCCTCCTCCCTAGTTATCATTTAAGTTGATTTTGATAATTTTACAGAATAACTATTGTAATTTGAAACCTAAGATCCAACCGGAGACGCATTGTCCAAAGGTATTGTAAACCAAATCGCGGTTCAAATGATTATTAGTAGTCTATTAGTGCATGCTTCACCTAGTCAAAAATATTAGCCAAATAGTTGTTGTTTTTGTTAATAATACAATGTGTCAATTGTAGTTTGGTTAATAACAAAGCTAACCTAATGAAAACTCAGTGCCTAGCTAAGACACACGTAAAATTGACCAGCTTACTGGATAAGACGTATATTCGTATAGTCGTGATTGATATTGGGCTGTATCATGTTAGGTTAGGTTTAATCTATATTATGCGCAATATATATATAAATTATAATGTGTATAATATATATGATACACCTTGGTGACAATACATATTATAAGACGTTAATTATTAAGGTGGCGCTGGTGTAAACGCACCACCGCACGCACACCCCTTTATGAGAATAATAATAATAATAATTAATAATGTTATCGATGTACAACGATCAGTACAAATCGTACAAGTATTGGTTATTAATAGTGTTCATAGAATAATGTTAAGATAAAACTCTAACCTATTTGCTATTTGCAAAAATGAAAATAAAATTTCAATTTTAGTTATTTGGGATTCTAAATTATGAGGACATCGATATAAAATAATTGGAGTGTATAAGAAAAGTGTTTGCCCGTTTCAAAATTTATTCCTTATAGGTATTATACCATGATTTATAGATCATTACAATCTATATAAGTATCCACAATCAATGTGATACTACTAAAACGATCATAATAATTATATTTAAAAACGTTCGTCATAATAAATAGTTTATACTTTACACTATAGTAATAAAAATATTATGGGTAAAACCAAAAAATGATTGGTTGAAATTATAATAGGAAACTGGAAAAGCTAATACCTTTATATGATTTATACCGATTTAAATAAAAAACTTATTATTTATAAAAAATTTTTTGAAATATGAACGTTTATCAAATTCTTTTCATACATTTAAATATAGGTATGTACGCACTTTAACATACTAATCCTAAACCTATTAGTACGAGTGAACTCTAAGCTAAAAAAAAAATGGTTACGATAGGGTAGTATAATTAGTAGGTCGTTTATATTATTAAAAACTAATAAATTTAAATGTTAGCCGTTTGGGAACATTGTAATGTTGTGTAACGGACAGAAAGCAAACGAAGAGTACCTACGCAATGAAGCACACACGGCCCCGTCGTGTACAATATATGAAATCGCAGGCACTATAGGATAGTCGGCGCGCCGGCTAGCAGAAAGAAGCGATATAGAAAACCAAAACTGTCAACGCCAGCCGACCAAAAATTGATAAAGATAAGCGTTTGAGCAAAAGCCGCATTGAAACCGTCATCAGTGCATATTAATTAAGTACTGGATACTAATTAATATTGTGCACAAACCAATATAAACTAATGAAGCGCACCATCCCTAAGAATAATTATCATCATTACGCATTCTTACAATCAATAAAAACACTACAATTACATTCCAATTCTGTACAACAGTCACTATCAGTCCGAACCACGCGCTCACCGAACATACTCATAAGTATAGGCCAGAGCCGGCTTCTGAGAATCTTGGCTATTCTTCTTCCGTTACACCAGTAATTTGGAATACGGTATTTGCCTCTGTGGTTGGACGCGTTAAATCCCATACCAAACTAACCCAGAGGTAAATATTGTCTCCGCCGTCCGTTACCTTTGCCGAGCTCGAATATGGGCGCAAGACCAGATCAAACGAGCCGGGTATACGAATAAAGCCGCCGCCGCGATCTCAAAACGTAGTTAGAACTTGGATGTCCGCAGGACCAGGTCAAATAGTCACTACGTATTGTCCCCGTCCCGCTGCGCCGCCTGGTTTTTTAAGGTCTATCGTACTCGGATTGGTAAAATCCAGATCAGACGAGACGTTAGATATGAACTGTCCCCATATATATGTAAATTATCATATCGGGAATGAACGAGCATAGCCGTCATTCGATTATAAATTTAATACTATCTACCCGTCCCTGCAACTCGTGAACGACGTTGCCGACACCGCCGCCGTCGTCCGAAACCGTAAGTTGTACCGCGAACGTCACGCACCGTCGTGGATGTTATGCACATTTTAATCGCCGTTAGTAATAATACCTCGAGAACGAGCCACAGCCAGCCGTCAACCGTATATATACCGCCGATACAATTATTTGCGAATACGCACCACACACACACACACATTCGTATTATTGTAAAACCGTTATTTAATTCTGTCAATTCGTTATTTATACGGCCGCCGCCGATGACTGCCCGGATTTAATATCCAAGATATTGAATCTAGACAAAAAATACCAATAACGAGCAGTCGTAGTGCGGAGGTTCCCAAACTTTTATTGTACGACATTTTGACTTTTTAAATTTTACAAAAGTTTTTCAAAATGCTCGAATTTTGTCGTGAAAGAAAATATATCCATTTGCAAGTATACATCCACAAATAACCACATGTGGTCGTGGATTTTCTGGTCTTCCGTACACGTAAATACAATTTGCAAATATTCGGACAATATTTCGCAGTTTTTTTTGTTTTAATTCCGAAGAACTTGTTTGTCGGCTCTCGTAATTAATTTCTTTTTTAACTGTTGACACAGATATTTGTCTCCATTCTTCTTGCTTTGATCATTGACTGTTGTTTAACCTTGTCCATTAGTGTACAAAGTACAAAAAAAATGAATATTTAAAACAAAAAGTACGTGAATATAAAACTGCGTACGTGTATCGTACTCGATGGCGCGTGTACTGAAAATAATCAAAAGTTTTTTGAACGTCCAAGCGGCATTCACGTATCTACTAATTTGTTTCAGATAGGTAAATCGTTATATTTTACAATAACTTTCTTATTAAATCTGATTGTGTCGATTGAAACGGCCGTGGTAAACTCTCTAATTGTCACACTCACAGATAAGGATTGACGATAAACTGAATTTGAAAAACTTGAACATCATCGAAAAGTAATAGATGATTATATTTTGTTATTTTCTTAAAAAAATAGCGCAACCCACCAAAAGTATAATCGCGCCCACAGTTTGGGAAACCTCTGGTCTCGTGAACACCCAGTGCGTCCGATACCGACCGTTGATATTCGCGACCACTGTTGTCTCATTCAATTCAATGCACGAACCAGCCACCAAAAAGGTTAGAACGACGGAATCTCGTGAGTCAAAACTATTATATACATCAAATCAATTCCCGGTTGTACGTTTTTTATAATTGTCAAATCACCGTTGAGTGGTAAATTACGTAAAAGAAAACGTTGTGATCTATAAATTATTTATGTTCTATTCAATAAAGCTAATATTATTCGAATAACAAAAACCAGAGTTGGTCATTCATAATTTAATTACAACATATAAGTTAAATTCCGATAAAATTTTCGGGAATTTTTGGGTGATAAACTGTGAAGACCTATATACACAAATAATTTTTACCTTGACTTAGTCAATAGTTATAACTTTAGCCTTAGTTGTATTAATTTTTTTTTAAGTTTACTTTAGATTATGTGTTTACTTTAGTTGACTCTACATAGGTACAAAGGTTACAATTGGAAATTACATTTATTTAGAAATCTAATTTAGGGATATGATTTGAAAGCCACTATAATATATATATTAGTACGAGAATTATCTATTCGCTGGAACAATGGATAAATAAAAATGGACAAAGGGAAAGAAAAAAATGATGAAATAAGCGTCAATTTGATTGTTACAAAACTGTTTGAAAAATATAAGTAATTTTATGATTTATTCTGTCCTGAAAAATTAAAATTAAAATAATGCTACTATAAAACCTGATATCAAGTCATTAAGCATAGGTACTCCCACGGTGATTCATGTGGTTAATCAACGCAATACCTATTACTCAACTAGGAATTATGGGACTATTTGAAAAAAAAAAAAAAAATTCGTTCATAAAGTTACATGTTCCGTTATTTTAGGTTTAAACCTTAAATATTGCGAAAAGAGTACATTATTCTTCATTTCATTTAACACCGAACATATTTCAATGTTATTCTCCAAATATATTTTATTCAAAATTTAATATTATAATAATATAACCATGAACTTATATTTTGTCATAAATTCGTATAAATATACTTACTTATTAGTCATTATATTATAGTAAGGTCCAAGCCAACGAATAATATGATTTTATAAACTTCGTACCGACACAGCAAACATACACACACACAGACCACACACATACAAACCACACAAACAAATTTTGTATATTTTATTTTTCTATGTGTTAACGTGTGCCGGACCGTGAATTATTATTTAATATTTTAATATATTAAATGTGTGATGCAGCTATATAATTATGTGACGACGGCCGCGCAGTTCCATTAATAAAAAAAATTATGCATAACGACTTTTTTACTCGGCTTTGTTCCTAGGATTTTTACTCGGACTGTTAGTTAGTATACATTGTGCCACCAAATCGGTTTTGATATTTTTCCTACAGTATAGAGGGGTATTTAATATATGCTTATATTACTAATATACTTAGATGCTTAAAATTATTTTTTGTACCATGTATATTGTAGATACAGGCATTGAAATTCATGCTGCAGGCTTAGTATTTTATGAGGATTTATATATACTGAAATATATATATTTATATATAGAGGTATCATATCATATGATTTAAGCAGTCCACTAAAATAGTTTGGTTAACCTTATAATTGGTCTTGCGGCTGTGGTTGAATTCGAAGACCTGGACCTATTAATAGTTGAATACCACTAAACGATAGTAGACATAAAGCTATGCGATTAAGAAAGTTAGAAAATATTTATAAAACTACTATTCTTTTTGATTAGTTTTATTCAATATTTAGTTTATTTAGTCTATGATTAAAATTTGTACGGCCTGACTCCTTATAACTAAATCTTATAGGATAAGAATCATAAAATAACCCAAATGTATACTACACGAAAACTATAAATACTAAACCAAATTATTTTTTCCGTATATAATAACTGAAAAAAATGGAAACATAGTAGGATTGCGTTTGCGTATTTAAAAAATATAATATAATTTACTATATTACTTTCGACATAGGTTTTCCTCTTTTTTTTATTTTATCGAGATTTTCCAACATGTTTTTGTAATAGGTAATTTAATATAAAATTATGATTTTTTTTTTCAGCGAATTTTTAAATGTGACAAAAAAAAATACAAATCTACTAAAACATCACGTGTTGTCCTGGATTTGGACGCCGATTTGAGTATATTTGATGGAGTTTCAAGTGATATAGCCGATAACCATGGAACTGTTGACAACAAGTAGATAAAAACAGAGGGTATCTGAACGTTTTGGTGTACCATGATATAGCAATGGGATTCGGACAAACATTCGTAATTGTGTCTTTATAGGCGACCGGTGAAAACGTATTTAAAAACATTTGATAACTTTACCAAGTTGCCAGAACTAAATCAACACAATATCTGACAAATTTAAATATATGGCCCCTTGGTATATCGAATCCTTGGTGACGGATTTTAGTACAGCGCATGGATCACATTAATTGATGAATACCACTAGAGATAATGTTTCCCAGGGTTATAGCCCAGTAAGGTTAACTCTACCTTTAAAATTTTAAAAATTAAATATAAGTACCAATTAAACATTTTAGCTGAAAAGTTGATTGAAGTATCGGAATAATATTTTCGTCTTCTTTCGAGGTCTTTCAAGATATGTATTAACGAACTTATCTGCTTAATTATTATATAATTTCTTCAAAAAACAAACACACCCAAACATTTTTTTTTGTTTTTTTTTTGTCTTCGATATTTTTGTACATAATATCTTAATATCATTGATAGATATATATCCTGATCATCTTAACAATCGATAATCCCCTTTATGACTACACTCTACAGTGTAATTTAATGAAGGTTAGTAGAGCAAAAAACAAAAATCCTATTATGGTTACTAGATACTTTACCTACTGTTATTGGTTTTAGTACATACAAATAAGTTAAAAATTTGCAGTTTTAAAAAGATAATATTGAACATTCTTCCTAGTTGTAAGCTCAATTTTCGAAAAAATGATACTTAATGTCTGTTAACTAAACAACCCCTGTTATTAACGTGGTTAAAATTTTGATCAGCGCATATTTAGATCTAAATAGACATACCGTAAATATGAAATATATAATAACAAATAAAGTGCAACTGTCGTTAGAATAAGGTCAAACTCAAACTGACCAGAAATCCATCTGCAACATTTGAATTAAATGACAGTTGTTTTAAAACAAAAAAAAATATTGAAGGGTTAGCTACATATTTAGAAATTTTGTTGTGATTATAATCAAGTGATTTTATATCCTTGTAAATAGCTTACTTTGTGTGCATTTTCAACTTGAAAGAACAAAATGTAAAATTTTGGCCATGGCTTTATTGTATGACCTTTGATTTATTTTAATAGTATTGTTGGCGTAAACAAAATATATGAAGTGTTAAAAATATATTTTAGTTAATTTAATAATCTATAAACTAAGTTTATGTTGATCGAAAAAACACTTAAACGGAAAAATTAAAATAATAGCTAATATAATATTAGTTAAAAATTAACAAACATCAGTCTCTTGAATGTTTGATTATATAAACAAAAATAAACATGGACTATTAATAATTAATATTAATTTATTATTACAAAATAATATATAATTTTAAAGTATCATTACTTATATCATTTTTGTATTTTAATAAAAATAAATAACTCTCTCTGTATCTTTGTTTCCTTCTTATTCAAAAACAATTGATTTTTCTTTAAAGTTATCAATTATTTTCTATGTGGTTGAGTCACCATATAGAGTAGATTTTTATTATTTTTACGTAGAAGTCTATTAAAAAATATTGTAATGAAGGTATTACATTGTAACAGGATTATGATACATACCTAATACGTTGATTAGAAAAAATCCAAATTGTTCTATGTATAATAAAACTATTAAGTACTTACTCGATTTTCATTTGTGTTACCTCTTTTTGGTGGTTTCAATAGATATTTTGATCACACAACTAAAAGTTTTAACTCTTACTACAGAAGCAATTTAAGTTATTATAATAACACAAAAATATATATAATTAAATTCCATGAATTAGGAATAGAGATGACCTAGCGTTAAGATTAGTGTAATAAATTAACGATAATAATTTTTAATCACTGAGGTTATGCGTTATTGACGTAGTATTATCTTAAACATGCGGCGTATAGCTCTGAATGTTGATGTTTGTAATTTGCAAGAAAGCCATATTTCATAATATCGGCCTTCTTGTTCTGGGGACAATATCAATTACGATTTCAACCCAAAATTATTCTTATTAATATAGAAGTAGTTGGCGCTACTCCCGAAAAAAAAAATTACCGCAATTTTAGAGACACATGGGAATAAAAAATTCTAATTTCGAGTGGTGGCCGTATTGGCTTATGTACTGACAGTGCGAAAAGAGGCCAATCTCAAAATTACCCTCCGGAGATGGGGCAGGAATATATTTTTAAAAAAAATAGAAACAAAATTATATTTCACTAAAATGTAGGTAAATTATTTTTCTTTTATAGTTCGTCGTTCCAAATTGGTTCAATTATCTAATATCTACACCTTTCCTAAAATAAGGTGTCGCAAGTGTCCCGAGCCATTGGTGATTGGTTTACTCGTTCACAAGTTCTCATTATATGCAAAGTATAATTGTGATGCGGTTGGACGATTTAATCTTTCGAATAAAAGTTGATAGCCACTTTGTGCCAAATCGAGACCTTAGGACCTCAAATTAAACCTCATACTCATCCTCAGGTAAAATGTTTTGAGTGCAAGCAGGTGTTGGAGTGTGTTTTAAAAGCCTTTCAAAGCATTCTTGAACTTTGTTTTAATGCCTCATCTATGCACCGGCGGCTCCAGGGGAGGCCTAGGGGCCGCGGCTTCCCCCAGCTTGTATTTCTAAACACATTTTATTACTGTTTTAAAAACAAAAAATGACAAAAAAAACCATCGACATTTTCTGGAAAATTCTGACTAGGCCTCCTCCTAGCCGTGCTTCCTCTGAAGGCCCGCCCCTGGCATCTCCGTCTCATGTAGGTGCCATTTCCAAGTTGAAATTGTTGAGCGAAAGAAACAATGAGACCATATAAAGGAGTGACCAATGGCCGGGAGTACGTCGGGACCACTGGTTCACACCATTTTTCAAAGGAATAGAAACTCTCGTACAAAAAATGCACGGAAGTAGTATTAAAGAATGGGGACTATGTAGAAATTAATTTAAATGCTAATAAACTTTTGATTACTATGATTTATTGTTTAATATTTTTTATATATATAGTATATTTGTCGGAACTTGATTTTGGAGCTCGCTATCGATATGCATAGTATTATTATGTGTTATACTGTATATAAGGGATATCCATTTAAACGGAAGGCATACAATGTTACAGGAAAACACTAACGTGATTAGAAAATGTTCTTTTGAATTATTTACATATAAATATTTTGGAAAAAAAAATATGATTTATCGATATATATATTATTTAGTTTCTTACACTTCTGAAAAACAATATACGTTTTTAATTAATATTCCGAAACAGAAGATAGTCGGAGTTATTTCGATTGTCGTCTATAAAAATTGAAATTTTGAACCACATAGTCTAGTTATACTTATAAGTTAACTTAAGGTTTTGGTGAGCGGAGTAATGGATCCGTATTTTGGCCGGGGCATCCCTGTACCATTCCAAGCCGACTTTTAAAGTACTTCTAACCATAGGACTACTCTAAGACTCCACACAAAAAATGTAATATTATAAATCAAAGTACTCCGAAAAAACCCGTTCTTGCTTTGGAATAAGGACTAAAAAATGCATTGTTGTCATAAAAAAGTAAAAAAATTAAATTAGTAAAACGTTTAATTTTTTTAGAAAAATGTGTTCTCAACGGACTTCAAATTACATTTTTAAACAAATAGATAGTAAAAACGTAATAGTTTTTTTTTTTAAATAATGAGAGTCATACGTCAAACGGATCACCTCGGTATAAATAACTCATAAACGCAGGACGGGTGGCTGTTCCGCGTTATAGGTGATTGGTGTACCTCCAGTGTTCTACGACAGTTTACCAGTGAGTGCCACACACTGTCCGCGAATCGGACCACGACGTTGTTGCTGTCGCCGCTGTACACGAATACCAGGACGTGTGCCGAGCGTCGGGGTCGGGACGCGGTGGAGAAAAGAAATGGGCCGACACAACCTCACAACTCGAGTCCAGGCCGGGAAAACGTATATCAGCCTGTACGCGCTCCAAGAACCGGACCCGAAGCTTGTTCGTGAGATCGTCGCGCTAATGGGACGAGCAGTCAGGTTGGTCGGGGCTGGCACCTCAAGGTAGATGTCAAGCGTTCCTCGACGAGACGAGTCAAGCGGAAATGTTCACGAGGTGTGGACACCTTTGAAACTCGCGAATCAACCTCTAAACCCACCGACCGGCAATTATGAAGAACACCATTTGTTTTAAATACGAAACTATTGTGGATTCACACCGTTCAAAAATGGTATTATGTTCAAAACGTTGTAAATTGCTATACCCTAATAATAATATAATATATAGAAATACGTATATACAAGAATTGCAGAACATCGACGATCGGTGGGAGTCCGTCAACGTGAACGAAAATAAAAAAAAAATAATAATTGTTTATTATTTTCGAGCATTTTATTACAATAATTCAAGTAGTAACAACTATATTTGCATTGTTTAATGTTTATTTAAAAATAAACTGAGCAAATTTATTGAAGAAAATTCAATAATTCTATTTTGTGTAAAATAATTTTTAATTTTTATTATAGGTACTTATATACTCGTAAATCGTAATATAAACTTGTATACAGTATAGTACCTATACTACCTATGATACTTTAATATTTATAAATAAATACAACATACACATATAAATATATATAGTATATCTGTATATATAAAAATTTCGTGTCACGATGTATGTTCGCGATAATCTCCGAAACTACTGGATCGATCATGATGAGTGATGACATTTTTACTATGTGTGTAATTTGGCCGAACTTAAAAGATAGGCTAATTTTAAAAGGGAAAAGATTAATCCCGGGAGGTGCTAAGACGGGAATTTTGAGATTTCAGATGACAATTTTTGTCTATAAATGGTTGCCATGGGTTTTTAATGATAATAATAAAAAAAAACTATTTGCTTACTTTTTAAATATAAATTATAATATAATATCAAACTATAGAAACGTGAAATGAAAATCTCTGTACAGGCTAAACTCTGGAACTACTTATCAGATCTTTTGATTTTTTTTTTAAACGAAAGAGTATTTCACGAAGAAGGTTTATATGAAAGAAAATTTTAGGTGCTATTGGTTAATAGGTCATGTTTGTTGATTGTATTATTATTATTTGTCATATACATACATATAATATAATATACAAGAAGATCTGATAAGTAGTTCCAGAGTTTAGTCTGTATAGTTATAGTCTCTGATTTATATAGTTAGATATATATATATAAATAAATGTTCTTGGTAGTAGATTAGACCTCTGGGAAGAAGATAAGTTAATTTACAAAGGGTTTTAAATTTGTTTTTTTTTTATCATCGGTACGGTTAGATTAGGATAGGATTTTGTATAGGTAAATTGATTATATTAATCCATCGTAGGTAGAATTAAGTAAAAACAAACAAACTTGGTATAACTTTGATACTTAGAGTTAAATCATAAACTTACGTACTAACAGCACGGCGGGGTCCGCGATCTACCATAGGTAGATTGCCTATCTGATATAATGTACTGCTGCGAATCAGAATTTTTATTCTGGGCAACGGAAAAGTTAAGATAAATTTTGAACACCATACACCGAATATTAAATAACGAATTGAACAAAGTTTGAGTCATACAGAGTTGATACATTTAACGGGCAACGAAGTGCACGGATCAGCTAGTATACCTATAAATATAGGCATACGAGGTATACCTAATAATGCTTAATAGTAAAATAAATTACTTTAATAACATTAATTACATAAATTATAAGTAGGTACACTTAGTAATATTCTAGGGTGACTTTCCGTCTTTGCTCAGCATTGATTTTCCTATGGCATTTAATTAAAATTGAACATATCCATTACAGTGATTCCATTATACTTGGGCATTGCACTTATATTATTATAATACCTAGAGAAAAGTGATGCATCACACCAGTCGGCAGTCACTGCACTAAACTCATTGTACCCATAAATTTATATATAATGTGTATATAATAGGTACTATTTAAAAAATATTGCACCCGAGTATGTTCTTATAAAAAATAATTTTAGATTTTGTTTCTTTTAAAATCTAAAACGATAATTTTTTATGGACCTTTTAACGGTACAACGTATCATTAAAAGAAAAATAATATTCAGTCTATACGATTTCATCTCATTGAATAATGATTATAAGCTAATTTTATATTTTAAATATTTTTTTCTGTACACGCAGAGTCCATATTAATGGTCATATCATCTAATAAAAAATATTTAAATACAATACAAACTTAATTAATTAACTTTCAATTATCTTCTGTCCATCTTCTTTTTACCCTAAAAAATTTAAAATTTAATAGGTATACCATTTAAATAGGTATATTCGTTATACTTTTACCTTTTACCATTTAGGTATTTTATTTTTTTTTAGAATGAATGTGGAAAAAATATTGAAAAAATTACTTAAAAACCACAAAATGCACTTAAATTTCAAAAAATGCTCTAAAAATGCATTTAAGTCTTAAAAATGCAAAAAATGCAAAAAATGCAAAATAAAAGTTACATTTTTTAATTCTTTGATGTATGAAATGAACTTTTTGCTTGGAAACCAATATTATCGGACATTCAGAAAAAAATGCAATTTGCATTCAAATCCGTTCCCTAGTCATGTCTATGATGTAATTCGATAGATATAAAAACAAAATATTTATAATTTTTTATAAAACTTCTATATACTTAATACTGTTTTAATATTATTCAGTACTTAAAAGGTCTATATATTTTATTAAAATATGTAGTTATTTTCTGTACATTATAAATTATTATAATTTATGGAGGTACTCATACATGCAATATGTTAAATTGTCGCGGCATAATATTTGTTAACTTTATTTACATTAATATATCTAAAATGATATTATTTGAATTAAAAATTAATATTTTACTAATTCCTTACGCTTTTGATCCGAGCAATGACATCGATAATTAATATTTTGGCTGTGCAATGTAGGTACTCTAATATAGTGAGTTATAGTCATGTCTCATAATAGGACACGCATTGAATTTATTTTTAACAATCCATACTCCAAAGTATTAAAAATATACAAATTTATATATAATTATCACTTACCTATCGTATTAATTCAATATAAGTTATGGTTTCATATATCCGTTAATCGTTTGAACTGATCTTTTATTTTTATATAGGTACATGATATATACGTACATTGTACGTACCAGGATTGCACGTTATAATAACGTTATGATTATAACCAGAGCTAGTATTTGTATGCAATTAAAAAAATTGTAAATATGAATTTTATTTATTAAAATGTGCAAAAATATATATATTATTATTATAAGATAGAAACTGTAGTTACAAAAAAATATATTTTTTGTTAAAATACATCATAATTGAGATTATCGTCATTTTTAAAAACTATTTAAGTATTTACTTTTTGCATGAATATTTATTAATTATTATTTTAGTAATAAAATTTATAATTCACATTCAATTTCAACAGTGGAAATACGTGTGCTAGGTACATGATACGACCACATATCTTCTGTCTACAACTCTACAACAAATTTTCGTAATTTGGAACTTTCATTATTGACTTTCAGCATTTTTAAAATAGAAATCACTATCACTTAACGAAAATCACACTGAAAAACAGTAAAGCAGTCTAATAAATGGTGATACATGGACAGCTAAACGCTTGAACGGTTTGTACGACATCGACAAATTGCAGCTTATCTTGGATTTTATAGGTACTTTTATTAATTGTGTTTATCTTTCTCCGTCAAACTATTCACTCTTTTGTCGAATACTGTACCATAGGATTTTATTTATAAAAACAAAATTTATGTTGTATGCATCTAAGCTAAATATATGTAAAAACATTCAAGTTAAAAATAGTACTTACCATTTTCATATTATAAATTGTGGACATTACTCACTAAAACTTCATTTGGATTTTGATCGTAGCAAAAAATTACGCTGTGCATACAATTCATAGCCCTGAACATGACGTTTGTACTTGACAAAAAAAAAAAACGGTTGAATTTTGTAAACGTAATTATAAAGGCATACAATATGCAAAAGTAGTTAAATACTACATAACAGAAGATAACGATTAACAAAACATAACGTGATTTATAGAATATCACCAAACAAAAAATAACGCAAAACGAATAATTTTTAAGTTATATAACTGTAATATTGGTTTCGTAAAATATTTATTCCATGCGATTTTATTTTTCTTAGCAAAACACCGAAGAATTTATTTTATATTCCGTATCCGGAATAGTAATAATAATAGTATACCTATTATTTATTTATTTAATAATTTTTTTTTTATATTTGCTATACCTATGTATGTTGTAATATTAAGTGTTTAAATGGTTTTAGAACTTTGGAGAAATGATACTGAAATTAACACATTTTACCAACTATTCACATACATAGAAAAATTATAGTAATTTAAAAATATAAACATTTTGATGGCATTCAATTTCAACAGTAATTTACAAAAATGTTTTGGGTTTTCTTTATATAGTAGATATTATTGTAATAACCTCGATTTTGGTGCTTTATCAACTTTAAAAGTAGCTTTTCTCTATGGGTAATGTTAAAAAGGTATAAAATCAAATAGTTTATTAATGACAGTTGTGAAGATGTGAGCAGCACTTCTTTGGCCAGACAAAATCATTTTATTTTTTGCATCGTAAATGTATGGTTATTATTTTTTTACTTAGACATTTACTAACAAAAAGATTAAAAATAGATCATATTCATAATTCAAATTTCAACACATTGGTATAGAATATGAAAAATTAAATGACAGTTAAACTATAGTAAATTTAGAGGATAATTCAAATCTGCTTTTACAATTTCAACCGGAACATCCTATTGCGCGTAATGATTGAAGTCACTGGCAGTATTTTTTGAAAAAAAAATGTTTATAATTTTATAAAGTAATATTTGGTGACCTGTTTTATTTTCCTGGCGGAGTTAACACTAAAAAAATGCTCTCGTGGCGGAGTTTACTTGTGCCCAAAACATGATACGCTGAAGCCCCCTTAAGAGTGTCGGTGACGGGTTTTCCAATTTTCCGAAATTCTATACAATTTAAAAATAATATTTTATATTTAGGTTATTATATATTATGATATTACATTATAATTAAGGTAATAATTAAAGTATAAAAACTAATCTACAGCTCGATATACATGTTTAGGCGGTGTTGATCGGTGTAATATATCAACAAAATGCCTGTAGAATAGTTGAATTTCATTAAGTTTTTTTATTTAAAAGAAGTGAACAATTTTCCGCTCAGATCAAAGGCTGAATGTTTATTTTTCTTTAAATAGTTGTGGAAAAATACGTTTTAAAAATAACAAATATTGTGAATTATTCAAATGCATGGATAAGCTTCTAAAATTATAATTTTGAAAATCGGAATTTGATCCTATCTGCGAAATGTTCTCTTCTTTAAAATAAAAAAAAAATTAACAAAATCCAACTATTCTATAGCGTGTGAGAGTTTTTCCTGTAAGACATGGTTTTGTACTAAAAAAACGCAATGGCTCCGACGCCCTTAATGCTGCAATGTCTATAAATCCATGATTTGATAACGGCAGCGCCATCTACTGCCGTCTAATCTAATGCGTGCGTGAAGAACTGGCCCTGACAGCTGCTTAATTTCCTAGCTAGATAGCGTTGCTATATACGATTTAGAATACCAAAGGTAATAGGAGCAAACCACCTTCGGATTATTTTTTAGGAAAATTTGTTGAAGATTGTATTATGACATCTGCTAACAGTAAAATCGCGATGTAGTACAGTGGCCAAGCCCACCCCTGAAAGTGAATATACGATTTATCGTTTTTGAATTACGACTAAATAAGAGAATCGTTCGATTAGAACTCGTTAATTTACGGTTAAATATAAAAATAATGGCACACTTGTTGAAAATAGTCGTGTTCAGTTATGTATATTTTGCACATAATAATTTTATATAAAATATAATAATATATAAAAACGATTTTCTTTTGCAGGTCGACGTCTGATTTATACACCAAAAAAAAGCCGTGCATATAATACTGCGGTAATTGCGTAATACTATATTATTATATCGTATGCACATAAAGTTATTAGTTATAGTATGAACCCAAAGAGAATAATAAAATTAATAAATTATGAGTTTTGAAGACTATCATATTTTCTTTCTTAGTAAATATCACAATGCCAACTTTTATATTTTTTAAATTGATAAATGTATTATACTATTGTATACTATATAGAAATTCCACCGGGATAATGAACCATGTAAATGATATGGTCCAAACATCTCGGTTTTAATGTTTTAAACAACTAAATTAATCAAACATAGTTTTTCTCGAAAACGTGTAAAACAACATTAAAAAACAATTGTTTAAAACAAAAAATAAATTTATGAGCTGATAATCTAACCTACCGGAAACTTCTATTATTATTTTTTTTTATAACAATAAGTATATTTTTGATTCTAAACAAATTTAAAAATATAAAATTATTTAAAAAAATAAATAAATTAACCTATTTAAATTATAATACATTTTTTTTTGTAAGTGCAGTGTACTTACACATTAATTGTACATCATAAATTACATATTTTCTTTTAAACTATTAAATCATGTTTTAAACGGTTAAAAAGACTAGTAAATAGTTTATTGATTTAAGAAAAAATGTTTTTATCAACTTTGGTTTTAAAATCAGTCGACGCATAATAGGTAAGTACATTAATTTAAAAACCAGATAGGTAATTTATTAATTTTAATAGATACGAAAATCAATGCTTATTTTTGCTTTTACGGAAACGGTGAACTCTAATTAAATATACTTTCAATAACACAGTAGATAATAATTTACACTATTCCAATATAATAGTTGTTCCTATTTAATATACATAGGTATTATGATATACACTTATAAACTATAATATTTGTGCCTATGATTTCGACTACAAATCGTCACGGCTCTTGTGTGTCACACAGACCTATAATATAGGGAACTCATAATACTATATATAGGTAATAGGTATTTACGAAACTTCCAGACGAAACAGGAGAGCGAAACTTTGATGAGAGTTCACAATTTTTCACTCAAATTTACGTCGGATACGACCACTATGGTTGTAAGTTATAGTCCTATACACTCACAGCTGCTATATGCCTAACACAATATTATAGTTTATAGTATAATATTATTTCGTATAATACATATAAGTATTTTAATACCATGATAATGATAAACTATTCGCTGCTGCATAACGCAGAATAATGGCACCCTTGTTGAATATAGTCGTGTTAAGTTAAGCCTTAATTGCACATAGGTAATAATGTCGTGTAAAATATAACAATATCCAAACGAATTTCTTTTGCAAATTAACGTCTGTGATTTGTACACAAAAATGAGCCGTGCATATAATACTGCAGTAACTGCGTAATAGTATATTATTATATTATATGCCCGTAATGTTATATCAGTTCCACCTCGAGGGGTATTGAATTACCCGTGGTTTCGATTTAGCATTGCATAACAAACATTTTTTTTAGTCTCGGAAATTTCGGTTGTCATAAGACACTTTGTAGCAGCAGCTACGCAGTAATAAATCATATTTAAAATTAAAGCTCCATGTCGCCAGCCCCCCCCCACTTTGGAATTTCGGAACAAAATTAATTCCATTCGTTTGTGCTGGTTTGTGCTTTTAATCCCGTCGTTTATGGTCAACTCATTCCAAAGTTATTTTGGAGTTAATTTTGTTTTGAAATTCTAAAGTGGTGGGAGGGGGGGGGCATGGAGCTTAGAATTAAAGAATAAATAGTATATTCTCGATGATTTACGTAAAATGATGTAAATAGTGTGTTTACACTCTATACGGTATAATTTTAACTGCACGCACATATTATTATTATAGTCTTACTATAGTAATATATAGTCTATATAAGCTTAGGTACTATAATATTATCTAAATATTATGCCTATATTTTACATGTGTGCACATGAATGATATTTCAGTATAACAGAGCGGTGTACTTGAAATAGTTTCGAGTACCTACCTATATCGTGTCTCGAAGACTTCTTTCCTTTTTTTCAACCTATACCTACCTATGTTTATTTCTTTTTTCAAAGTTATTATGCGAGTGGAAAGGTTAAAATATGTTATATTATCTTGTACACGTACAGCATAGAATTTCGATTCACAATACGTATACAAGATAATAATATATTAATATATTTTAACCTTTCCACTCGCATAGTATGTATTTCTATGATCATAATATTATACTTTAAGGTCCTGTACAATAATATCGCTTTATTTTTATCTCGTACTGGCGTCGGTCGGTCGGTCCAATTTTTATAACGAAGCGCTTTTATTGTTAGAATAATACTCTCCGTCTCTCCACGAACAGTAATATTATATCGCAAAAGTATTCGATAAATTATTGCTTTGCACTCAGTGGGACATCGATTTCACTTAGTACCTACCCGACAATGCGGCGACGGAGGGCAGTTTTTTTCATTTTTTTTAGATATTGTAAGACATACATAATACAAAACAAATACTCGACCCGACACGGCTCCATCGGTTTTGCCACCGAATATATATATATATATTGTGCGTATTATTTTCCGTTTCACGCGTTCATGTCGATTCTATACATCTTTTATTATACCTAGGTACACTATATACATCACATGACCGTGCTTATAATATGATTACGGTATGTGTGGTCTACAAGTTTTGGACCATTCACGTTGTGTAAACGCTTACAGACTTCTATAATATTATAAAATACTAGCTGAAAAACCAGGCGTTGTCCCGGAAAAAAATTGTGATTAATTAACTCCTTTTGGGTATAGTCTGCTGTGCATATAGAAGCAAAATCATATTATATTTAAATTTTTAGCCATCACACGTGTCATTGCCTGTGAGAATCGCACGTGAACAGTATATTATCATGCAAATCTATAAAACAAAAAATAATACAAAACAAATACTCGACCCGACACGGTTCCATCGGTTTTGCCGCCGAATGTATTGTGCGTATGATTTTCCGTTTCACGCGTTCATGTCGATTCTATACGTCTATAATAATTATACCTAGGTACACTGTATCACTTGGCCGTACTTATAATATGATTACAGTATGTGTGGTCTACAGGTTTTGGACCATTCACGTAGTGTAAACGCTTACAGACTTTTATAATATTATATAATACTAGCTGAAAAACCAGGCGTTCTACCGGAAAAAATTGTGATTAATTAACTCCTTTTGGGTATAGTCCGCTGTGGAAGCATAATCATATTATATTTCAATTTTTAGCCATCCCGCGTGTCATTGCCTGTGAGAATCGCACGTGAACAGTATATTATCATGCAAATCTATAATTCATTTTGATTCGAAATTAAGACGTTAAGCTAGTGCTACAAATCAAATGGACGCTCATCTTTAAATGCAAACGGGAACATTTTTTAATGATTATAATTTGAGAGGTTTTATCATACTAAGCTATTAATATTTATAGCATTATTATTACCATGTTAAACTATTGAAATAATATAACGTGTTTTAATTATCTATCCATCGATCCATCTATACTCTCTAACAGATTTGAATTCTCATCTGCCATGTTATAGACTAGGACTATAATACATATTATATGGAATTGCATAACTCCCAAAATCCTTATTTTGATTATATATTTTATTGTTATAGTATGACGACGCCTAGACCCTATAATTATGTGCATCACAACTACGCGGCTACGCGCGTCTTATAATATTATGTTGTAATGTTGGCGATTAAGTCATTGACTTGCGTAGTGACCAGTTTTTGAACCAATGAGTGCAAAACAATTGATGGTCAGCCATTCTTTATTCTCCATCAAAAAGTTACCAAACTATGTCCTAAATAATAATATTATCGTAACACACGGCCATTTTCGACGTAATAATCGCGAGCTTTTATGAAGCACTATGATTTTGTGATGGCAGGGGCGGTAGTGATTATATATAACCATAGGCGTACAATGGAAGGGGTCTGAGGAAGACATAGCCTTTTGTTTTTTTGGTACATTTACCAAAGCTAAAATATATTTCGTGTACCCGAAACATTATAAGCTAAAGCCCCGCCCTCTTTATAAAATGTATACCTATATCAACAGAAAACAAATAAATGTGATCGCAACAATATACGTATTAGTGATCAACAACCCACCGTGCAAAAAACTGTTACAGATATTCCAGTAATATAATATACTTTTAAGTTCCTTGGTAAATATTACAATGTAATATTTTAAAATAATTACTGGAAGGTTTTCGGCGGAACATACATTTTTAAAAATCGGTTATATTCCGAAAAACCATTCCATTTATGTGTAATAAATACGTTGTAAAATATGTTTCGTGTCTTATATCATGGTAACGATATATATATATATATATATATATCATGTTTTTAGGTAAACAATATTTTACCTGATATTCTATTTTTAAATTATTATGATAGTTTATGTGAGGCGTCCGTTTCACCCGTCGTCCGTTGCGACGACAAGACCAATGACAATACAATATACACTAATAATAATTATTAAATTGAAATTTAAATGATAATTTATGATAAAGACAAATATTTAATATTTTGTTTTCTTGTTCTGTGTCACTGTTCCCTACTGCAGACATATTATACAGTATATGAATAAGTACCTATATGATAATGTACTCACGTCACAGATCTACGTAGCTATTATACTTATTTGTGTTACAAATATCGTAATAATATTATATTGTAAATTGGTGAAATAACTCTGTACAAAGGGTAAAGACACTTTTCTGTATCTACGCAGGCCGGATGCAAGCCTGCCTATTTTATGAAAACGAAATATTTCAATTTTTATGTTACTATGAATATTTTATGATAATTTTAAATTAATAATAATACCTATAGGTACGTATAAATAAATAAATTTATAAAAATACTATACAAGAAAGTACCGATATAGGTCTTCCGGTTTCAAGTCATTCTACTTCCAGTTTAAAGCAGGCATAGTTAAAGAGTGCCCAACTGAATAAAATAATTGTGGTTGCATTTTGCGATATAGGTAATTGAGAGGTGGACAACGAATCCTGAAGTCTGATCTAGCAGTAATTTAAATAAATAACATTTACTGCGTCTAGACAGAAAAATCATGTGATTGTTTTATTTTATTACTGTTTCGCTCATATCAATTAAAACATAAATGTACATAAATATACAATTAAAATTATTTTTAATATATAATATACAGTGTTAAAGGTATAGGGTCCGACAGTTATTTATAGTTTGTGCACCTCTAAAAATAAAAGTCTTGTTGTGGCGTCCGTGCAATGTTTATTAAATTATTTCAATAAAACAAGTATTTATTTACTGAAAAAAATAATTAATATTTTTATTTTTTCTACTATAATAAAAAAAAAAACGATTCTAAATTAGCTTGGTAAACTGTTTTGTCTAAAAAATTTGAACATCAAATATTCAAGGCGGTCGAGGATAATATTAAAATCATGCACGACAGTCATGTAATGTCCGTCAACGGCAAATAATATATCAAATATTTATAATTCGACAAACCCAAAAGCATTTTCTACTGCATATAATACACTATTCAGTATAATAATATTATAATACAGTACATTCATATTTTCTTTTGACCCGTTAATCAGTAAATAAAATGTATAATAAAATAAAATAAAAATGTTTTCCGTTTTCCACGGTTACAGCTCGTCGTTGCGAACATACATTGATAATAATATTATCGAATTCCTACATCGGAGTCGGGGTCGGGTGAACTGCATAAAATTGTTTAGAATAGTCTCATCGCACACTTGGTCTGATACGATAAAAATTTAGCATTGAAAAACAGATATCGTCGAAGCAGCCTGGCTATAAAATTATAGAAATTAATGTTTTCGACAGATAATCCCAGTAGCCTATATTATTATTTCAGATTGTGTACTAGTGTAGGTACTAGATTATTTTATCCAGTGACTTATGAACTTTCGATTAGTATTTTTTATGGTGTAACATCATTTGGATGGTTATTATTCATAATATTATTATTGCCTGTTTACGTAGGTACCTAATTAAAAAAAAAATCTTTTAAATGTGTTGTTTAAGATTACGATGTTGTAATATTAATATATAATTAATAGAGAAACGCCTGCAACATTGTGAAATAAGTTTGATAACAACTACTGCATAAACCAAATGTCAAGAAAAAAAAATTCTGGAGATAAGTAATTTTGTTTTTTGAAAATAATTTTAAATACATGATAAATTGTGATCAACAAAAATGTGTGACTGAATACAAAATACAACACATAAAATACATAATAGTTTATCAATAATACCATAAGTATAATATTGTTGCCGAGCTTTACTACGATAATTAAAACAATATGGAAATAATACGTCATTATAAAAGACAGTTCACTTAATATTTGAATGAAGAATAACATCAACGTTATTAAAATATAAAAAATAATTGCATGCACGACAATGTTGACGTGGATTCTAGGACGTCTTTCCTAATGTTGCCAATTCGATGGACGTCCCCCCCCCTACGGAACGGGTCAATTACTCACCGGACAAAAAATTTAAAGTTTAATATAATATACAAATGATTAAATGAATACCCTAATTAAAAATAGATTCTCTAAAATAGTTTGTCTGTTCATTTTTTTTTTGTTTTATTTTTTAGTTATATAGTTTTGTAAATGAAATTCATCTATCATAATTGTAATTCAACAATGTATAATATTAAATTTAGTTTACTTAATGTATAAATATTCTATACCTATTAATTATTGTATCGTTTTGTCATAAAGCAACTCTCTACAAACAAGACGAGTAAATGCCAATTAACGTGCTACTAGAGAACGTGAAAAAAATAATTTAGAATTGTAAAAAGATTAATTCATTTTTTAATTCATCATATTATGATACTTAATTGTTTCTAATTCTAGTACCTAAGTAGTTACCATCCACGGATAAAGATATAAGATATATTTTAGTCCGTGTTACCAATACATACAAGTGATAAATTTTAATGACAAATATAAATACTAACAAATAATCGTAATACTCTATATATAATTATACTTATACAGTCGAGTCTTGATAACACAAATCCCATAGGGGATAAAAATAATTTTGACTTTCGTATTTTTCGGGTTACACCTACTTAAATCTCAAATATAACTTGGACTCAACATTAAAATTCCTATAAAATCTGTTACGAAATACTTGAAATAACAGTTTATTATTAATTTATTTAATCTGATACAAAAAGTGATAATCATATAATAGTCAACAATTTATCTGGTCACATCAACGAGAATCTACGTACAGAGTATTTGAAGCGTATATTTAGATGGGTAACTGACGATTCTGAAAAATATACCAGATTCCGTACATTTTCGTAATACAAAAGATTTTCTTTATCTAACAAGAATGTAATACGATTCCTCATGAAAATTGTTGCGACGTTGTTAGTTATGGACTATGGTAAACATATATAATATAATATAATATTAAATAAAACAAATAATTAAAAATAATATATATATAGAACAATATATTTAAATTTGTGCCCTTAATATCCACGACTAATACATGTCGTATTTATCATAATAAATGTGAACAATATGGTAGTTTATTTTTATGTACCTATATGAATAATTTCATATCATTCTAATTTTCACACTATTGTTAAAATAAAATTAATATAACAAAAAAATATTAAAAATTAGTTAGTATTTTGAACAGTTGTAAACCATAATATTATTTAATGATGTTGGAAGTACTCGAACATTTTTTACCTTATTTCTCACTTACACAATAATACGTATTTCTGAATTTTAGATCCTGAGCGGAGCGAGGAATGTAATGGTTTTACAATGATGTTTATTTCTTTTTCTTTTTTATTCTGTTTTTTGAGGTGTACCAAAAAAAAAATTTCTGCTAGAATAGAGATGGATAAATCCATGACTGCAATTGTAAATTAATAATATTAATTTTTTTTTTTTATAAAATCTCAACCGATGTATTAAATCATTTATGTATATCATAATTTATGATTTATTAATTTTATAATATAATAACATTTTTATACGATATATCAATTTTGAAAAAAAACTACTTATATAAAATATTTATTTTGGCGCAAATGATATGTCATTTTTGCACCTCTGGCGCTTATGTCATATGCTGGGTATGACAGGTATAAAATATTAGATTGGCGATTATGTTTTACAAATTTTGGCGCAAATGATAGGTCATTTTTGTACCTTTGGCGCTTATGTCACATAGCCGTTCCATTACGGCGCAAAACGTCGGAATTTATCGTTGTTTGGGTATTTTGGAAACGTGCTGAAAACAATAAACACGTATATTGTGTTGTATTTGTAGGTACTCGTACGAGCTGTATTGACAACAATAATATATTATATTCGTCTTCGAACCAAAAACCAAATTTCTATAGGAAAAAAGAATATAATACAGTATACTGTGCAGTTAAAATTCGTGTTTTTCCCCAGTCGCCGTTTGCCCACCGTGCGTAAATGGCGACATGGCGCCTGCCTGGCCCGGGTACAGACAATGGAACGTCGACGAAACACTATACCTAATACCTATGTCTAAGTACTTTACTTAGTATCTGAATTGACACACACTATTAACACATTTCCACCATTAGCCGTTTCCATCAAATCGGTAATATACAGTAATAGGTTTATTTTAAAATATTATAAATACTGTATATCGTATACATATAAGCGCATGTAAATTCAACCGATTTCTATATTTTTAACCCTTTGTCGTGTAAATTCCACCGATAGATTCTTTTATTTTACCTGTAATAAAATCTACATTATGTATATGTAGGTATTATAGCTGGTATAATTAAAGTACACTTTTTTTGTTTCAATAATATATGTACTTGACGATAAATTATTTTAAGTAGAAATGCGTCCATTATAATATTTTTAATTATAATGAATTTCTAATGCCTTTTTTATGAAACCTAACAATAATATTCAATTGAGTATAATATTAGTAATTTCTACACTTAAAAACTTTATTAATTGATTTCGAAATGGCCAATGTCGTGGCTATAGAGAATATGTGGCCAATGTGGACATAGATAATAAATCAATTATTATTCTATCGATTATTGTCAAAAAGGCCAATGTCAAATCTAATTTGGTCATACAGCATAAGAGACATTGGCCGGAGACTTTTAACACGAGTAACATAAGCAAATGTTTATGTCATTGGTCAAATAATCTCAATTTTATCAAAATGTGACATTGGCCCTTCTTGTACCAAGCCACAGAATGATATTATAATACAGTACATATTCATATCGTCTTTTGACCAATTGATCCGTAAATAAAATAAAAACTGTTTTCCGTTTTCCACGGTTACAGCTTGTTGCTGCGCACACACACTGATAATAATATGATCGAATGTCGATAACAGTGTCGGGGTCAGGTGAACCGCATACAATTTTAGATTCTGAGGGGAGCGAGGAATCTAATGGTTGTACAATGATGTTTATTTCTTTTTCTTTTTTATTCTGTAAACACTTTTTCTCCCTCTAAACTTGCTCAAAAGTATCAAATATAGCATTTTTCCTGAAAGGTAATGTTCTTGAGCTAGTACTTTAAAGAGGTCATTTTTCGATTTTCGAAACGCTACTCGAAATAAAAGCGGTTGAAAGAGAAAAAACGTACGATTTCACAATCTTATAATATTAAATAATTACGGATTTATTTATATAAATCGTTCTGAAGCTGTTCTTAAAACGCTTTGTTTATCACCATAGAAACAAATAAAATTAAATAAAAAGTGGATGTCGCTCTGCTGTACAGTAGGTTACAAGTGGGTCACTGCAATGGATGGTATTAAATTTGAATTCAATGATATAATATCATTGTATAAGAAAAACGATTCTGAACGAAAACGGTCAGTCAGACTATGATGTTACTAGGTATATTTGATGATATTATTGTGCATAAAGAAATTTATATATAACCTATTTACGTGGAGCCTTGTTTTAAATTTTCAATTCTTAGCTATAAAAATTGAATATTTTATAAATTTTTAACTACAAAATAATTATTAAATTATAAATTTTATAAATTATGTCGAAATTTGAACTTTAAATGCTTATAAAAAAAAATTGTGCCTATGTATTTTTAATATTTTTCAATTGCTATTGTAAAAATATATCAGGAGCCTTGTATTAAATTTTCACTCTTTATTTCCCAACAAATAAAATTTTATTGATATTTATAGAAAAAAAAACTAAAAAAATTGAAAACTGACAATGTCCGTAAACAGCTCAAAAATAGTCAAATTATTTTCAAAATTGTATCGTGTATAGAAAATACTAATATAAACATCCAGTGAAATTTTCAAGTATCTACAGTGATTCGTTTTTTAATTACAATAAAATAAGAAAATCGTTACATGAGAAATCGAGTGAATATCAAATGTTGTAAGAATATGAATTTCAAATTTAATTTGATTTGCTTGTAGACATTTTTTTTTTTTTTGATAAAGGTAGATAAACTTATGGGTAATCTTGTATTATATTTTCAAATCTTAGATTTAAAAAGAAAAATTTTTATGAATTCTCAACTCAAAAAAATTTGTTAATTTTCGTGATTTTTTCGTATTTCGTCAAGATTTGAACTTTAAATGCTTATAAATTAAAACTGTGACAATGGATTTTTAATTTTTTTCATCTGTCTTTGAAAAAATAACCTAGGAGTCTTCTATTACATTTTCAAACTTTTTTACTCAACAGATAAAATTTTATTGATATTTATAGAAAAAAAACAAAAAAAATGGAAACTGACAATGTCCGTAACGCAGCTCAAAATAAGGTCAAAATATTTGGAAAATATTATGGTTTATAGAAATAAAAATATAAACAACCAGTGAAAATTTTCATGTATCTACGGTCATTTGTTTAAAGTTACAACAAAAACCAAATCAATTTTGCGTAAAATTCCCGTTTTTCCTTAATAATTCTTTTGTTTTCTTGGCGCTTTTGAAAATTACTGGGAATTTTAAATTTTGACCTCCCAATGCACCAACGATATTCACTTTCCAATCGATAAAGATACTGAAGTTGAAAATGGAAGCATTATTTCGACTTCTTATCGTGTACACAGACAAAAAAAAAATAAAATAAAAATATAAAAACACAAATCATTGTAAAATCAATACATTCATCGTTCCACTCAGAATCTAAAACTATGAATAACAATTTTCTTTTTAAATCTTAGGTTTGAAAATTTAATACAAGATTACTCATAATTGTTGTAACTTAATCAAAAAAGAAATGTGTACCTACCAGAAAGTCAAATTAAATTTTTTAGATAATTTAAAGTTTAAATATATACAACATTGCACATTCACTCGACTTCTCATGTAGCTATTTTCTTATTTTTTTGTAATTCAAAAACAAATAACTGAAGATACTTGAAATGTATACCTTATGTTTATTTTATCAATTCTCATAGTTGATAAAATTTAAAAAATATTTTGACTCGTTTTGAGCTGCTTACGGACATTCTCTGTCACCAATTTTTTAGTTTTTTTTCTATAATTGTCAATTATATTTTATTCGTTGTATCAAAAAGCTTAAACAATTTTCCTCCTTTATTTTTTGTTGTTTCCGACACTTCCATGTACTAATTAGATCCACTTTCAAAAAGTAATAAAGACAGACAGAAAAACACATAATTTTAAAATTAATACTTTCTTTGGTTTGATATCTTCGATTACTTATACCATCTAATTAATTTTCTAAATCATATTTGAGAGATAAGTAGAATGACTAATAGTTATGAATGAAGTAAAGAATATTTCTATGTAATAATTAGAATTAATAATAATATTAAAATATTTAATTGAATTTCTATTTTAAACATTTGCGCAAATAGTGTTTGAGGTTTGAGAGGGCTGAAGCTCTACTATAGAAATATTGATTAAGCTTCAAAAGTTTAGGATATGTTTGGTGGGCTATTGACATTTTTGGGTGAGGGGCTTATATTTATGGTTATGAACAATTGTATTATGTTGAGTTGAAATAGTATATTATATTTTTACTTTGTTTTAATTAAACAGATTCTACTATGATAAACACTTCAAAAATTTAAAAAGTCTACGAAGTAGTCAAGTACTCTTATTTGTGAGTATGAGAATTGAATAAAATTAGTATATCATTTTTGACTAATATAATGAAAGAAAGTATAAATACAATTGAATATGCTTATTTTTATATGATACACTTCTAATATGATATATATTACAAATTGTATTTCAGTTTTAAAAATTAATTATTTTATTCTTTTGTAAATTTCATAAGTTATTAAAAAAGAAAAGGAAGGAACAGAAAAGAATTATTCGTTCAACAAATTTTCATTAAAATAATGACACTACGGTAATATTATTTTAATATTTTTAACTTAATAAAATTATTTGCCGGTATTAATCGTATTATATACATATAATTTTGCCGATTTTAACATATAATAATAATGTTTTGATAACATTATTTTCTTTCTTAGTTTATTGTATTATATAAAACTCCTTATAATAAGACTATAGAATAACTGTATAATATATATAGGTAATAATTGTATAAAACTTATTATAGAAGTCAGTAACGTAGCCAGGATTATGGAATGGGTAGAGCAAAGAAAAAAAAAAAAAAATTATGTATAATAGTAATAGTCAATTTTTATTTAAGAATCCTTTTTTCTGTCTATTTTATAACCACACAAACAAAATAAATTGTACAATTAATAAACATATTATATGTTATATACTTAATATAAATTGTTTAATAATGTTTTAATTATATAGTTTAACAATATCTTAGTTATTTTATATATTCAATTAAAATGTTAATCATGTTTTTTATTAATACGGGAAGTTGCACCAGTAATATAAATAGTTAAAGATGATTGTATCAGCATTGGTAACATTTTCATACTGTTTCATTTTTCTTACAGCTTCTAAAAAATGTTAATTTATCAATTAATTAAAATAATCTATAAAATAATATAACATTCAATATATTCAAAATATTAATGCTAATGGTAGTATATCATTGTTTTTTGTCAAAATAACTTAAAATTTATTATTTATTATTTTAAATGAAAATAAAAAAAATGTTTAAATTAATTGATTTTTAACCAATACAAGTTTAAAATTTAAAAAATTTAGCAAGATAAAACTATTGTATTATAGTTAAATTGCCTCAATATGATTAATGTTATAACAACTGAATGCTGTTAAAATTTGGGTTAATATTTCAATCATTTTTATTTCTTTTTAATGACAACGAATACGATTAAATATAAATGGCCACTTCAAAAAATTGAGTTTTAGCAATCAAAAAACATATCATTACACTTTTTGCCATATTTTTAGTTAATTCGAAAAACTATAGGGAAAAAATGAACTTGAGTTATGCATTATTCTAATTCAATTCCATTTTCTACCTATATGTACAATATATAATGAGAAGTAAATTAATTTAGCACATTTAATATTTAGGTAGGTATACTATACAATACTACGGGCATTGAGCAAATTAAAGTTATAGTTATTTGTATTAAATCTTACCAAAAATGACTGAGCACGAGGTGAGTGTAGAAAAGACCTTTTTAGACTTTTGCCCTTTAAAACTATAGTCTTTCAATAAAGAATCATCATAAACAGTTCTTAGTAATTGACATACAGTTGCAGTTATATTTCTTTTGGCATTAGTTTAAATTCTGAAATCTGAAAAATGAGTATTTATTTATATTATGTACTATAATTCTTTTTTATTAATAAAACATACTAAGTTTGACTTAAAAGTTTTATCGCTAGATAATTTTTCTTCCAAAGCAGTAAGGTCATCTTCGTTTGTAATTGGAAGCATTTCAAAAGAAACTTCTTGTTGACTGTTGTAATCATTTTGTGAATTTATTTTTTCATGAAAACTTGAATTTTGGACAACTGTTTCTAGTTGGTCTTGTTTTTGACTAATTGTTTCTACATCATACTTTGTTTTTAGTACTACTCTTAAAGTTTTTTTTACAATCTCTAAAAAAAAATTAAAAGCAAATATTAATAATTTATTTATGTAAATTATAATACAGGCCAGTCCAACAGATGATCTGACCAAGGAAAATTATTTAATATCTTTTTATGGTTCCGACAATTTTTAAGATTAGTATTTCAAACTATATTATATTATAATTTATAATATTCTACAGTTTTAAAATAAAACTTACCTAAAATATCATCATTTGAAACTACAATTTTGTGTTTTGTTGTTCAAAGTTGATTCAGGCCAAGATAAATCAGCGAATAGCTCTTCTACAATAATCATATCAAAAATTAACACTTTAAAGTTTAAACATACTACTTATTAATGGCATAATATATGAAATACAATTTACCAAAACTCATTTTTGGAGAACCAATAGAAGATGACATTGGAGTGATTTTAAAAGGGGAAGCTGATGTATTGACTGTCCCTAAATCATCTAGAACAAAAATCTTATTAATAAATATTATAAAATATAATATCTAAAACAATTTTTTCATATGTAATACTACGCATTTAAAATCATGGACAGTTCTGAGTTCAGTTTAGACTTTAATCCTCAAACGTACAGAGAATATTTAAAAAATTATCTCTTAAAAAATTTTGAAGATATGACAAACATATGCTATACTGTAGCCAACATTCAAATAAGCACCGAAGATGACTGTGTAGAATGGGTGTCATGTTCTGTGTGTTGTCGCTGGATAGCGATAAATTGCATCCCTAAAAAAGACAGAATTGATAATTATGAAACCAATGATTTCTATTGTTTTTTTTTTGTCAGAAATGATGAAATAAAAATATATAGAAACTATTAGACTATAGAGTAAAGCACGCTACAAATTGGATATCAAAATTATAATTAAATTATTTGAGTTACTTTTTTATGAACATTTTCATTACATCTTTATTATTAAGAAGTTAAAAACATTACCCAAGTCACAATAAGATAACTAATAGATAATGACAAATGTCTGGTACAGTATGTCTCAATAAGATATATAAGTCGTATAAAGAAAACTTCAATAGAACATGTAGCCTAATATTAAACATGTTGAGAAAAAAGCATGGTATTGTCAAATTGCTATAGCAATATTTTTAATTGGTTCTAAAAAATAAAGTTATTTGAAGAAATTAGCACAAAAAAGTAACTCAAAGTAGGTATGTGTAAATAACTTTACACAGAAAGGTTAGGTAACAAAAGATAAGTTAAACCTAGTAGTAACAGTAATTTCATCACAATCATCTGACATAGTTTAAAAACACAATTTGTAACCACACCAGTAATGCATTTAATATATTATCTGACTTTAATTCAATTTATTCATGCATAACTGACAGTCCGCAGTCTGGTTTAAAGTGGGACGGCATTTAGTGTTTTACTTACTTAGTAATCGATTATAACAAATGTCTGATGTGTGTGAATGTAAAATAAAAACACTTAAGAAATATGAAATATTCAAACAATATCTATAAAAAGAAGTTATTTGTATGTAATAATTTAATTAAAACAACAGGTAATGCACCTATCTAATAAGATTATTATCATAGATTTTAGATAACTTTATAAGATATTTCTTGCATGCTAAGAAAATGTTCTACACAATACATAGGTACCAAGTGTAGTATTATAATATGTAAAAAAAAATGTACACGGCCTTGTCAAAATGCTATTGAGATTGTTTCTAGGAATTAATGAAAAAAAATATATATACAGAGTAAATTAAGAAATAACCACGAAAAGATACCAGATTTAATTAATTTTATTAGCTGTTTCAAACTAGTCTTGTTACGGTAAAATAAGTTAATTCCTACACTCATTTACATAGGTATGCAAATCACTAGGCATAATTTTAAAACACAATTTGTAACCACACCAGTCATGCTTTTATTTAATTTATTCATGCATAACTGACAGTCCGCAGTCTGATATTTCAAGTGGGACGCCAATAAGTGTTTTGATTTGTTTGATTTATATTGAATGTTTAAAAATATACTCACTAGACGTTTCAACAACGATCAATCCACCAATATAAAAGGTACAATCAATATGGTAATCATAATTGTTGACATCTCCAAAATACATTTTTTATGAAGTTACATTTCTGAAATAAAAATGTGATTAGAACAATTTGTGGAAATTTGTTAAATAGATAATCCTAATCAGTAATTAAAAAGATAAATTTAGTTACCTTAGGTATCTGTCTATTAAGAGTTAAAGTCAGTCTTGTAAAGAATACTTTAATTTTGTATTCTGAATACATATTCGAATAAATGAGAATTAAGGTATTCAGAATACGTATTCGAATAGTTCTTAAAAAGTATATTCAGAATACATATTCGAATACTTTAAAAAGTATTCGAATACTATTAGAATACTTTTTTTCACAACTAGTTTTTGTCAGTTTTTTAGTGGTTGGTAACATTTATTAATTAATAATTAAAAATACATTGTAATCATAAGTTGTACATAAATTCTGACCACATATGATACGGGCCAATATTATATTTTGTTTAAAGAATAAAATTAATGTTCATGATTTATAATATTTCTTATTACATAAAAAGGTATTTAGAATAGTATACGATTACAAAAAAAGTATTCAAATACTTTTATTCGAATACTTTACAAGACTGCCTAAAGTTAGTTTTTCCCCATCAGTATAATATAGATTTAATTGATTCGTATTCAAATTGAATTAAAGCACTAGGTACATATTGCATATCATGATGAACTAAAATAACGAAAGTTACTTTTTTTTTCCAAAAGTATTAATTATTAAGAAGTTCAAAACATAAATACCTAGGTTATAAAATTACATGATATATTTGTATTCATCTAGACAGTGTTTATCCAGAGGCGGACAGGAGCCTTTGTACTAAATAAAATATGAGGAATTACAATAACAATCATGGGGAATAAGAATTTAATGCATACGTGAATACTAACTTACAAAATATTAATTAGGATGTTTATAAATTATAACAGACCAATTATAAAAAATCATTAAAAATAGGTACTGTTTAAATTTAAATTTTGAATATTATATTATATGGGTTCAGAACTCATTAATGATTAAGACATTAACTATCCATTTAATAATGTACTACCTTACACTTACCGCAGCTGTATTTGACCAAAAAATACAAATTACTCCTTAGAATTTTCCTGACTGTGGAGTCTATTGTTTTGGCCAGTGTCCCCTGCGTCAATTTTACACAATGTCAAGACAATATAAAATAAAATAAATCAAACGATTTTAAACTAGCACATACAATTTCCGTAGAGGATACCAACTGCTCAAATCAATGACGTACTGTTAGCTGATAGTTAATTTCCGAATACATTTTCAAAAGCCATAATGCTGTGTGGAAACAATAATATAAATGCTTATAAATAAAAAGAAATAAAATTAATACACTATTAATTATTATAATATCTATACTTACTAATTTAAACTGTATATGATTCAGACACAATAGGTTTATTTAATGACTGATTCGTATTGATGAATACCAATCAGAAGTTTGATAAGAATTACCTCAAGTTGTTGCTTACAAATAGCAGTTGTTATATATATTTATTTTGTATATATATTCATTGATTCCCTGTGTTGTTCAGGCCCAGAATGTAGACTAAAATATAAAATAACTTTTATAAAAATATAGTTAAAAGTCGAGATACTGTTGTTTATCATAACCTACCAATAATACATTATTGTAATATTGTAACACTACACAACGTCTGTGTTTTACATTATAAGAGTTTAAAAGTGATTGTTGTAGGTAGTCATAACTTGAGATTCATTTACACTTTGTTTTTTCAATGGTTTTTACGTCTCCCTTGATTGTCAATATTGCACCTAGAAATATTTAAACAATAATGTAAAATAAAATCTACAAAATTAAGGTTTATGAAATTCATACTGCTAGTCACAATTGATACTTAAGAAATAACTTTTATTTTTTCAAAAAACTGTAAGTATCATAGAAATATGTTCTAGTTGTATTGATGTAATTCTAAAAAGTTTTCTATAGCATTTGCTATTTGGTACTTTACAAGAATTAAAAACGTCAACAATTACATCTATAACATAAATTGTACATGTAGACTCTTAAGTGTAATTTACACAATGCTAAGTGAGTGATCATTCCAGCAGCTTTCACTAAAAACTTTAACTGCAAAATAGACTCACATTTTATCCTTGATTTATGAGAAGTAGGCCTGAGAAGAAGATTGTTAACGCTAATTGTTTCACATAATTTGTGTACCTG
>SSSL01000459.1:0-59641 GCA_008086715.1 Sitobion miscanthi
AAAGTAACTAAAATTTGATGTAAATAATGTTAAAATAAGCTAATTTTAAGGTGATTTTTGAGGATGTAAAAAAACCTAGACTGACCGACTGTGCTCATAGCTACATAAGACTACTACTGTAAATATATTATGTATTCTATTGCTAAGTATTAAGGTTTCTAAAGTATGAGTATGATTTGCGGCTTCATTTAATTTCTTATAAATTTCACCCTGTTTCTGTCCCAATTCAATATATAAATTATTCATTTCCGTGGATGTGTTTCCTATTCCTTGTACCACTGATTTTACTACAGTAGTTTGACTTTTCAAAATGTGTAGCATGTTTACATTACTAGCTTCAATTTTCCCAATATTAATATTTGTTTCTTTGGTGCAATCATCATCACATACCCCGAATAAAGTTTTCATAGCAGTCCCTATAATATTTATTAACCCCCTTTTCTTTCTAATCACTGTCTCTTCATTTATTAATTTCTCATTGGTACTCACATACCTCCCTATAGACTCATACATCTGTTCCCTTTGTGAAGCTATTTCCATAAACATGGTTTTTAATACATGTGCGAACCTTGAACATATTTCATATTCAGATAATATATCTTTACAATGGTTAGTCATATTATTAATTTCATTCAATAAGGATTAATATCTATTGTCATAGTTTTCTAATGGTACGTATGTTACGAGTTCCCATTGTGCTCCTACAATTCTTAATTCGCCTTGATTTTCGAAAAATATAGCTGTTTCATTTTTAAATTCTTCATTATAATACGGTAGTTGTCCTTGGATGATAGGAATGCATAACAACCTATACAAAAATAAAATTGTTATCTTAACACGTTCACGGCCACGTGTCACATATATGTGACATGTGTGTCTGTTCTGAGAGACCGGTGTCACATATGTGTGACACGGTCAATATGATGTTTAAATGGGAGTTATTTACTCCGGTTTATCCTAACAAATATTATTTTTTCGTGGTTTATTTATACGTTATCTGAGGAATTGATTTATATAGTTGGTTTAAAAATTGGCCGATAGATGGAGCTGTTGTTCCTATTTTGTTATTGTTCGATATTTGTCTATCTTAGCACATGTTCGAATTGTAATCAATCGTTATCAAACGTTATTAATTATTATTAATTATTTTCACATTAAATGTAAATTAACATAATACAATAAATTCATAATTTTAAAAATTATATGTAAATTATGGATCCTGCCGCTATCAATGAATTATTATACGCCAGTTCAGACAATGAAAGTTTTATTGAGTATGACGATAGTTCCGATGAATATTTTCCTGGTGATAACGAAGAGCGGGAAGTAAGTGATGACTCAAATTGTTCTAGTGATAGCGAAGATTATAATATAAGTGATGATTGGGAAACCAATAGAAATGAAGAACCTCAGTTTATTCCGTTTACTGGAAATCCAGGGTTACTGAGCCATGTGCCGGATGATGAACCATATAGTTTTTTTAATTTATTTTTCGACGATGAACTTTTTGAAAATATAGTTGTATGGGTAAATCTTAAAGCAAATTCTATAATATCTAAAGGTTTAACACCAAGATCAAATCTATCTACCTGGTATAATACTGATGTAGTTGAATTAAAAAAGTTTTTAGGTTTGACTATTGTGATGGGTTATTTAAAATTTCCGACACTTCGCACTTATTGGTCACAGAATGAAATTGATAATCACCCTATTTTTGGTAAAACAATGAGTAGACACCGTTACGAAACTATTTTACGCTGTTTGTGTTTTTACCAACCAAATTTAGTTGACCATTCAGACCGGTTACATAAAATAAGTAATGTTACAAATCATATAATTAACAATATTCGTACCAAGTACTATCCGAACGAAAATTTATCCTTAGACGAATCTATGTTGTTATGGAGGGGCAGACTAAGTTTTCGTCAATATATACCAAGCAAAGCCCATAAATATGGTATAAAGTTTTATGAACTGTGTACAAAAGATGGGTTTATATTGGATATTTTGATATATAAAGGCAAAGGTACAGTTGAAGACAGTAGAGGTGTAACATTTGGAATTGTTGCTAAGCTTATGGAGCCATACTTAGGAAAAGGTCATACAGTATATATGGACAACTTTTACAATAGTGTACCTTTAGCTCAATTTTTATTTGAAAATCAAACTATGGTTATTGGTACATTAAGAAAAAACAGAAAAGATAATCCCAAAGATACTTTGAATGCTAAATTGGGCAAAGGTGAAGTAGCTCATGTCCAGAAAGGTAATATACACGTTATTAAGTATAATGATAAAAGAGATGTGTGCATGATTTCTACCAAACAGAAACTGGACTTTGTAGAATTCACAGACAAATTTGGGCGGAAAAAAATGAAACCTAATATTATTGTTGATTACAATAATAATATGTCTGATATTGACAGGGCTGATCAAATGATGAGTTACTATCCTACACCTAGAAAATGTTTACGATGGTATATAAAAGTTTTTTTTCACCTCATGGATATGTGCTTATGGAATGGAAATCAATTGTATAATAAGCACGTTAAAAATATGGCTCACTTAGAATTCAGAAAATGTGTTGCAAGTTGTCTTATTGGTATTTCATACAATCAACGAGTAGTTCATAATAGACCATCACAAAAAACGCATAATCTTATGAAAGTAAATATTCGAAAAAGATGTAGAGTTTGTCATCAGAATAAACTGCGAAAAAGTACTGCTTTTGTTTGTGATACATGCAAGGATGATAAAGGGAATACAATCGGTTTATGTCCTGATCCTTGTTTTAAAATTTATCATTTATAATTAACCGTTACTAAAATTTTTTTTAATTTGTTTTAAAAAGTAGTTATGTTATTATTTTTTATTTTGAGATTTTTACTATAATAGTTTTTGAAACTAAAATCTTTAACTCATTGTTATTTTTAAACAAAATTTTGTTTTATTTTATAATATTGAACTTTGGTCATTCGATCGTGATAATTTTGTTTTTATTACGTTTTATCGTCATAAATATTTAAAATTTGTTTGGTAAAAATATGTTTTTATAACTTTCAATTTTAATAACAAATGGACTTATGCATACCTAAAATTTGTTAATTTTGTTATTACAAGAAGTAATTTGTTTAATTTTTTTATAAATTTTGTTCATTCATTGAAGTTGAGTTTTTTTTATTAAGTTTAACATTTGTTAATTTTGGTGTTTTTTATAAATATAATTTTGACTTTATTTTATTGAATCATTTTTTTTTGCGTTAATTTATTGGAGATGATTTTCGTATAATTTTTTTGTCTAAAAACTTATTCACCAAAAAAATACCTATTATAATATTATGCGATGGTGATTACTGATTTTTCTATAGATAAATAATTATGTCACACATATGTGACATGTCCTTAATATCCGAAAATACTTTATAAACAATATTATAAAATATATTACTATGAGATACAATGAGTTCATGTTTAATTAAAAGCCATTTTATGAGATGGTTTATATAAAGACCACTCAAATTTACCCCTTGGTCGTGAACGTGTTAATCACCACAATATCTTAATGCTATGTTTATCATTTCAACTTTTCACAATATTACAGTTTTACTAAAGGTCGTGTAAACATGTTCCAATATTAAAATTCAAATACATTACAGCATTGAAGCTGCCATATCGATATTCACTTTATCATTTTTATTATTCATTATACTATAACTACTGGAACCTTTATACCTTAAATTTCTCTAACTTATTTATATGATTTATAATATTAGTTAATTTAATCTTACTCTAAATTACAATTTAATTTCTGTTAATTCTCTATCATTATAAGATGTAAGAATTACTGAATTTAAATAATTAAATCGGTTTCTTTCTATCAATTTATAATAATGACATATACCTATTACTGTTATACTTATTGCTAATATAATTACTCCCATTATGACACTCATTACATATATATATACTTTGAATTTAATTCCTCTTTATTATTGGAATTGGTATTAATTTTTATAGATTCTCCGGATCTGGTGACTTCTCTTAGGTTATTAGTTTCGGTGATTTCCTCAATTTGTTTAGTAATAGTGGTTGGGTTTGACTTCACTTCAATAGTAATATTAATAGATTTAGTTGTATCAATTTGCTTTGTTACGAATGTGGCAACCTATAAGGTCTTTGATAAATGGGTGGTTGATTTACGTTCAAATTAATAACATGCTCGGCTGCATTCGTAAAGGTTAATCGGTCACCTTCTAGATGAAATATTTCTGCGTATTGTTCACATATTTCAAATATTGATTGTCTCTCATCCATACTCATATGGTCACTTCGTATTAAATTTAAAATTCTATTCACACGATTATCGTTATTAGTTTCAGAATGTACCGTATGTACACTATAATTTGTGGTTGTATCGTATAATATTCGATTCATAATACTTTCATTTATTTCCTTAGTTTCTTCGGAAACATTTAATATACTAACTATGACCTTTCCTAATTTTACTGTTCCTACCACATTGGCACAGTAAACATCTTTAATTAGTTCCTGTTTATAAACTATAACATTTTTATTTTCCATGGCCGGATCGGCAATTGGCACGGTCACCACTGTTTCCGTCCGAGGTTTCAACTCGAAACATAAATTATCCTTAATTACCTTACTATCTAACTTATTATTTATTACTAACGAATTATTTGCTATATCTATTATGGCTTTATTATCCATTAAAAATTGTTGCCCCAATATACCATCCTTAGGTATAGGAAACGAATCTCGTACAACTCGAAACTCTGTTTCTATATTAACATCATTAAACATTAAAGTTATTTTTATCTGACCTACTGTTGGCACTACTCTGTCATTAATTCCCTTTAAATATATTTTTTTGTTTTCTTGTACTAGTGTGTCACCTGTCAACGTATCAAATTTTATTAAATTAACATCACTTCCAGTGTCTATGAGCAGTTCCATGAATTCTTTTTTTATATTGGCAGATTGACAAGTAATATGGTTGTTGTTTAATACTGACTCGATGTGTAAACATCGCCTAAATCCTCCTCTACTGTGGCTATCATATTTATCGGTCGAGCACCACTCATTTCGTCCGATCTTGGCAAGTTTCCCGACCCGTTAATACGTTTTTCGTTATTCTGTTTTTTGTAACACTTAGATATATCGTGTCCAGGTTGTTTACAATATGCACACATTACGTTTACTGGTGCGTTATAGTTCGTCGGCTGTCGCGCAAAATTATTCTGATTGTAAGCCGGACGCGAATTGTTGCTGTTATTATTATTACGATGCTGTACACAATCCCGCGCAAAATGATTACCTCCGCATTGATAACATTGTATAGTGGCTACTGCGTTATTATTACTATTATTATTATTCCGATAATTATTGTTCCGATTGCTATAATTATTATTGCTCCTAGGTTGATATTGATTATTATAATTATTATTCCTAGGCTGATATTGATTACTATAATTATTATTCCTATTTCCGCGATTTATGTCTGGTCTATTGAAATTCGAATCTCGATTGTTTGGTGGTCTATATGCATTAACATTTTGTCTAAGATAATTATTATTATTATAATTGCTATTATTTGGTCTGTTGTTATTTGGTGCATTATAATTATTATTACTGTTGCTATATCGATTATTGTCACGCCTATTATTATTATTTCCACTATTATTTCCATAATACTGATAAGCGTCAGATTCAGATTTAATCTCCGTTTCTTCATCCTTAGCTACCTGTATAGCCAATTCTAATGTCGCTGGATTTCGTGATTTTACTATGGTTTTTAAACTTGGTATTAATCCCTTTATAAATACTACTAACGTCTGTTCCTTAAGTTGATCCCGTATAGTGTTAGCTTGTTCGGTACCCTTTCCTTTGGTACTTGACACGCATAAATTAAAATATAGTTGTTCCACTCTCCGAGCATATGTACCTACGTCCTCATTATTTCGCATTCGTACGGAATTCAGAGCTACTTGTAACGATGATGTCGATCGCTGTGGTTCAAATGCATCTAATAAGACTAATTTTACACCTTCCCAATCACTCATATCCCTATATCTACATACATTTAATGCCTGATCAAATAGTTTTGTATTTATGAACTTCATTAATATAGGTAGATCTTCTTTGTCTACCGCTGAGCATGCCAAATCGCAAGCCTTTATAAATTGATATACGTCTCTTTCTCCAGTACATGTAGGAATCATGACGGTGGCTTTGTCTAAAGGAAGTTTAGTAGGCATTTTTAATTTTTTTGTTCTCCTTACTGGCTCTAACTGTGTATGTATTATCCCTTTTTGAGTGCGGGTTCCTATTTGTCTTAACTCAGTTTCGCTTACTATTATAGGTCTTATGCTTGTATTCAACAAATCTTTTTCTCGTAGGGCTTCCAAATATTTTTCCCTATTAAAATCAACGGAATACTGATAACCTTCCTCGGTATTTAAGTCAATTAGTAGTTCTTTTCCTTCAACTAGTGTTGTATCGTTATGTTTATCACTGATTTCCTTATTTAATTCAGTATCCTCGCTTTCAACTATTTCGGAATTTATTACTCTCAATTAAACCTACCTATATAAGTTATTGCAAATGGTATATAGTCATATAATCATACAATGTAATTGCCAGACTTTAATTTTATACATACATTTTTATTTTGTTTAATAATATTGCTTTATTTAAAATCTGTAGCATAATTTGTATGTTATACCAAATTTGACTCACCTAAAAACTGTAGTACCCACTACATAGTATATTATATATTTAATATTTAACAACATAATCGAGCCCATGTCAAACGATCAAATTTATCTATATAAGTAATATCAAGTAGTATAGTCATATACATTGCCTCAACCAATTAATTCACCTATACTGTAGTATGATAAGCACTACACAGTATACATGCATGTTAGTTTTATTACTATTGTCTATTCAAGTATAAAAGAACCATCCCGTATAATCCAGCCCATGTCAAACGATTTAGGTTCGTTGCTTTATAAACGTAGATTAGAAAACCCATATTATAGCTGTGTATATCGATTAATAATTGTTATTTATTAATTTGATTTTATGCTTATGATTAAACCTCTCAAACGATGTTTAATAAATGTAGCTAATTGTTTATCAAACAGTTTAATTGATCACTCAATACTCATAACTAAACATACCTATATAGGTAATATCAAATAGTATAGCCATATCATTGTACAATTTAAATGCCAGAATTTAATTAAATACATAAAATTTATAATTACCAAATTGCATTACCTCAAACAATCAACTCCCCTAAAAATGTTAATATATGTAATACTACCTACATAGTATACATGTAGGTTAACTACTGTCTAATTCAAGTACAAAGAACCATCCCATATTAAGTAATATGGGTGCGTTAATAAGTAATATTTATTAAAAAGTTTATTTCATATAATACTCATAAGTTATTTCAAATAGTATATAAACTTATCATAATACAATTTAATTGATAGATTTTAATTAAATACATAAAGTTCTATTTTTTTATTGTATTAATATTTTATTATTTAGAATCTGTTACAGTATATTTTGTATGCTACACTAAATTTATGATTACTAAATTTGACTCACCTAAAAACTGTAATATATTATGTATATATTTATATTTAATCATGAGCATAAAATCAAATTAATGAATAGATAATTAAAAAGTATATAACAAATCAACTATTTGTATATACAGATATTGATTTTACAGTCAACATTTATTGGGTTAGATATTAAATACATAATACCTATACTTTGTAGTAGGTACTTAATATATTTTAGTTTTTAGGTGAGTCAAATTTGGTAAACATAAATTTAGTGTAGCATACAAAATATACCTATAGTATAGTCATATCGACCAATCTAGAATAATAATAATAATATATCGTATTACACTCTGCGTTGAAGTTACATCCATCGTCGAGTTGGGATATTATATAATTTAACTATTCCAACCTCCTGACCACCGTATTGTTATAAACCCATTATATTTAGAAGTAGTAAATCGTAATATAAGCAATTCTTATTATATCTATATTATATATGTAACCATGTGTCCATCTATGTTATTCTTATATATATGTATACAAGTACCCGTGGGAACGAGCACGGCGACAGCATGACATTCCGCTGCGTGGACAGTTTTGGTAGCCACAGCGAGCTGTCGTCCGCGCTCGTCCTCAAGGGGAGTCAGTCGTATTCCAGCAGAACATCTATCCGAACCTCCGAACTCATGTACATTAAATTGTTTTACATTCTTAATAATAAAAGATATAGTCGGTTATTTCGCCAGCGTACTAGTTTTTTTAATTTGTCGTGTAGACGTACACAACAGTATCAACTCTTAATATTTAGACATTTATTAATTATAATATGCATGTACCTACAGTACCTTCTGTGACTATATCGTTTATTAAATATATAAATACCGAGGCCGAGTAGGCAAAAGTCTGTAAAATATAAATTCAAACTCTTCGACGCATAAATATATGCCTGTATATTGTAATAACGACATGAATGATTAACGACGGTACTAGACTGACATCGGAGCGTGCCTTTAACGCGGTGGTGTGAATGCCTTTGATGGAATTCAGTATGTCGTCTCGTTTAACGCGCGCTCGCGTCAAAACGATGTCCGGACTCTCCTGGACTTTTGGTGAAATGACGACAGAAATACGAAATTATGTAAAAGACAAAATATTGAAGACAGATTGTTACGAAGTAGCCACACAGAAAACGATCCGGCCCGAAGGACCAAACAATGTGCGATCGACGGCTGCACATGCAAAGCCGGTCACGAGTGTGCGTGTGTGTGAGTGCGCGCGCGGACGGCGGCCAACACGCAACCCGTTTTGTGTGACGATGCTTACGTGTACTGGATCGATAACCCTGTGGGAGGGAAGAAAGTGGACTGTATTAAAAAAAAACGTGAAGAAATAGGGGCTGATTGCAAATAAGAAATTATTAATAAGATGATGATGCGAGGTACCCTATATGCAAACATAAACAATCTTTTGCAGTAAAAGGTAAAACAATTTAATATAACATTCTGCAATTCGATAAAACTTATATACTAATGTTAGTAATAATAAGAGTGCGCGATCACAAGCCGATCACGCAAACAATATAATAATACAAAAATGCACGTCGAAGACGGCAACAAATAATAAATCGATCGGATAATAATAATAACAAATAATGCGCGTGTGTACGACCTGATACGCTGAAGTTGATAGCAGGTGATAAGGTGGTGATGGAGCAGTTGTCCCAGAACGACGATGATACTGCTGGTCGCGTCGACGAGGTATGCGACAGTGGCACTTCCGTCAAAAACGGCGAATTGGTCGACGTCACCAGACACTGGCGTCCGATGGTCGACGATGGCGTGGAGACGTCGGAACGAAATCAAGAGGGCTGGCGCGGGTAAAATTACGTTCGATACCGACGCACCCGTTGTCGCGGCACAAACGACAACACTATAACACGTCACGGTTGACACGTTCGCACGATGAAGGGCAGGCGGACGGGAAAACACGTAGACGCGTGAGACGAATTTCGCAGGGCGAATATCGTACTGGTGACGACGAAACACAAAACAATAAGCGGCAGCGACCGCGAGGCGGGTTCACTCGTCGTCGAATGGACGGGCGAAAAACAATATAATAAGATACGTGGGTGACCACGGCTTGGAGATTAACGGCGACGGCGCACCGGGTCGCATTGGTCAATAAACATGTGGTTTTGTCTTGAACGATGCCGAGACGCGATACTTCGCCATAGACTGCTCAAAACCGACGACGACGGAGACGACGGGTATGTTGGCGGGACGCTCGACTGTGGCGAGACCGTCCCCACTCTGGAGGTACAAAGGTCGACATCGCGGTGCGCTCCAGTGTAGCAAACGTTGCGACACGGGACCTGACGGAAACACCGCGCGCAAATTAAAATAACGATTGTGTACCCAACAGTCATAGTTAATTATGTTTTCATGGGGTTGAAACGTGTTATGCAGATGGGTCTTGAATAATTCTGCTTTTTCTGAGTCTTTAGAAGCGTAAGTGCAGTTGTCTTTTTTGATGGGAATATTCGAAGATTTATATTTAAGAGCTTGCTTGGTAGCTTTCCAAAGACTTCCATCTTTATTTGATAGATTAGACAAGTGGTTATGAAGTGATTCCAGTTTATGTTTAAAGAGAATTTTTTTTAATTTGTTTGCCAGTTTATTGTATTTATGTTTATCCGAAGGTAGTCGAGTTCGCTGATATTGAGCCCTTAATCTACGTTTCTCGGCTATGATAACTCTTATGTTATGGGGAGTTAGATTAGTTACCTTGGGGAGCTCATTTGGATTTGTTGATGCCCAAGCAGCTGTTTGTGTGCAGTTAGTTAGGTCGTTAATTGCTAAGTCGATGTCGTCAGTAGATTTTAATTTGACATTTAATTTAATTTCTTGTCGGACAAGGTTATGGAATAGGAGCTTATTAGTGTGAGAATAGAATAGTTTAGGTGGTTGGGGGCGGATTGGTAGATAGGTGTTTACAGTTGGCAGTATTGAGGAGTGATCAGAATCTAAATCTAACAGGTTTTCAGTGGTAGTGTGTATTCTGTTAGGAATTTTAGTAACGAATATGTCCAAAATGTCAGGGTTTTTTCTTAAGGACGTTGGCCAGTAAGTTGGTCCAGGTGGGGCAAGTACTTTGAAATTATTATTTTTGACAAAGTTATATAGGATAAGTCCTCTTGGGTTATTGGCCCGACAGCCCCAATATTGGTGTTTAGCGTTGTAGTCTCCTCCGATTATGAAGTTATCCTGTTGGATGGTATTGAAGTAGTCAGTCAGCTTTTGGGTGGTAATTTTATGTTTAGGAGGGGAATATATAGCTGCAATAGTGAATGGTGTAAAGTTTAGTTTTATTGTTAGCGCACAGGATTGCTGGAAGTCTAGTCGGAAGCTCGGGAGTTCTTGGAATTCTAGTGAGGATTTTATGTATATGGCAACACCTCCATGTGCAGTGTTGTCAGGATGTTGGTATTAATTAGTTTGTAGCCGGGAATAAAGAAGTAAGAGTTATTGGTGAAATGAGTTTCCGTTATCATAGCAATATCGATACGTTTAGAATGTAAGATTGTTTGTAATTCGTTTATGTGGTTTCTTAGGCCATTTGCATTGAATTGGAGAATTAATAATGAAGCGTTAGTGGGTGAGCGATTAGTCATTTTTTTTGTCTAATAGACTGGATATTACTTTAGTAAGTAGAGCTAGTAGCGGATGTATGAGGGCTTTGAATTCATCTATAAAACTTGACATTACTTTACTGATATCAGATGTACAGGAGTCAGAGGAGTTTTGTGGAGGAACGTTGGAAGTAGCTTGAGCGTAAGTTTTGGTATTAGAAGAATTATTAGATTAGCTATCTTGCAATGGGTGGCTTACTTGTAGATTTGATTGCTCAAGTCTAGAATTGTTTACAGGTGCATTATTATTTTTATTTGAATACTTGCGTTGTTGCAGTTCTCTGTATATGGTGCAGCCCTTGTAGTTGACAGGATGATTATTGGCACAAAGAGCACATTTTGGCGGGTGTTCACGAGAGTTTGGACAGGCTGCTGAAGGATGATTAGCTCCACATCTCACCCAGCGTGGGGGTATCCACAATAATTTTGTGTGTGGCCATAGTCTTGGCAGTTGGTGCACTGGCTTATTATTTTGGGTTTGTAATGTTCCTCTACTTTGACTTTGTTGTGAAGCAAGTTTTGTAGTAGGAAGATTTCTTTGGATTTTTCAACAGGTTCCAGGTCTATAAAAAATAGTGGCAGAGGGACTTAGCTATTTTTATGTAGGACATTTGTAACTTGGTGGATATCGAAATTGCGGAATAATAATTCTTCTTTGATAGTTTCAGTTTTGGTAGAAGGATGTAGGTTCCGGATCACTACGCGTAATGGCTTTTCTTCTTTAAGTTGATAAGTGTGATATTCGGCTTTATTTTCTTTTAAGAGTTGAATTGTTGCTCTGTAAGATTCAGGGTGCTTTGTTTGAATATTAAGACGATCTATTGTAGATTTACAGATGAAATTATCAACTCCAATGAGTTCGATTAATTTGGTACATAGACCTTGAAAATCAAGAACTCCCTTTATATAAATAGAAGGAGGTGGTTTAACCAAGAGTTCAGCATCATTTTCTGATATATCATTATCACCAGGATCATCTGAATTATTTTCATTTTCATTTTGGACAAGTAATTCATAACGGTTAGTGGTTTTGAATAATTTGCTTTTGTGAGTTTGAGGAGAGGTGGGGGAGTCTGGTTGTGAGTTTGATGAATCTGAAAGCAGTCTTTTATTTTGTTGGGTCATTTTCCAACCATCAGCTGTGTTGGTTAATTTGATCGCGATCGGTTTAGTTGCTTTTTTGGAAGTTTGGGTGTTATTCACATTAGATTGTGAGTTTGTGTTATTCTTGGCCATGATGAAGGTAATTAATTAAAATATATATATTACTATCACTGTAGATAAGTAGTTGACCGTTGATCATTGGGTGTGACTCAGCGACTTTCCAATAAGAGGTACCGCCGCATCGGCCGGTACTTGTGTGTGTGTGTGCGTTATGCAATACTGTGAATTATAGTATAACGTAAAAGAAATGATTTAAATTAATAAGCTCTAGAGCACTTAGTGAATGAATTGAGCTTACTGTTGTCTCTGTGTAATAAAGACAAGCTGAAAGAAACACACTATACGTATTTTGGTTTAAGTTTCAAAAAAGTGAAGAAAAAAAAAACGAACAGACACGAGCGAAATACATCGTATATACGGAGCGCATAAAGACACGAGTGTATCGAACGAGTGTCGCCGCAAGACTGAATCAAGCTTGTAGGTAAAAAAAGTACTTATTCAATAATTATTATAATCATTAAAATAACTAATTTTTAAATTTACATAATCAACTCATTTTTTATTGGTTATAATTTTATTGTGATTACAATTATCTTTTTAGTATCCTCTCAAAATACACACAAAATGTTATTTTTAGATATGTAGACATTAATGGAAAAATAATAAAAATTTACAACAAATAATTGATAATCATTCATCACTGTTGTAGTAAACCCAAAAGCTATAGTATTGTTTTAAATAAAATAATATAGAATAAATAAATTATACATACAGTATAATTTATTTGTAGTAATTGTAGGTATTAATACGGAATATAAAGTAAGCCTAAAAACGTAGGCCAAAGGCGAAAACAACAAATTGTTATAGCTAATCACATATTAATGAAATTCAGCAATATTAGGGATTTATTAATAACCACAGCTATAATATGATATTAAACAATATCATGTAGAATAAATTATACATTTTGTATAATTTATAATAGGTAATGTAGGCATATAACAGGAAGCATAGATCAGAGGTGAAAACAACAAGTTGTTTTACCTATTTCCACAATAATGCAATTCGACATTACTAGGGAAGTAATATTAGAATATATCTATCACGCCACTAGTACGTCATTGTTAGAACCCGCATAAATACGGGTAGAGCGCCTACCATTACTTAGAAGATAGTCAGCCCTCGTCGTAGGTCTAACAAGCTTACGACCGTGCTTATAATTATTGTGTATTTGAATTTGTAATAATGAAGTGTTAAATTATTGTTATATTTAAAAAGTCTAAAAGTGTTTATAATTATCACCTATCTTTCTCATCCACGACTCAAGACAACGACGAACGTGCGACGTCGTTAAATAATTATTGTATTAGTGTTCAACGTGTCCTGCACGGCGATCACTACACTGTTTAACATTTGTGTTTCAATTTAACTGTGCTGTACTTGATTCAAATTGGTGTTTTAATTGAATTGTGCTGTACTTAATTCAAATTGTTAGTTATTATTGTATGAGAATAATGGACCACAAAGGAATTCATTATAATTGTACCAAGACCACTCCTGAAGGCAAACGGTAAGACATTTTAAATTCACATTACATTGATAAAATTTAGTACCACAATTTAATTAGTAATTACAATATTCTTCAAGGAACTTTATAACATTTATAAGATTTTTGAAACCTTTCCGGATTCCTATAATTAATTACATGGCTCTACGCGTGCGCATCCTAAGTGTAAAGGGTCTGAGGTGAATACACGCTTGAATTTGTTTATTGGTGTTTGTGTCTTTATACGTTGTTCATAGCTAAGTTCGTTAGGCATTTTTATTATTGTACCTTGTTTATCCGTTATTTCTGTTATTTTTGTTACTATTATTTTGTCTTTATTAATAATTTTATTGTCTAAATTAATATTTTTATTTCGTATTCATCGCGTTTAATCGTATTTTAATTCAGTGGCAATTGCTATAACCATGTTTCTTGGTGTATTACTATAGGTATTAGAGAAATTGTATAATATGACTTCGTCATCACTATTTAATAATGTTGTTTCTAAAGTTATTTTTTACTATTTTGTAGGCGCTCAGTTACTTTTATTATATCCAAGGATGGGCAAGTTACACTACACAGTGTAACTGGATACAAGTTACATGTTATATATATCCTAAGTAACTGGTTACAAGTTACAGTTACTGTAACTTAGTTACATTATAAGTTACAAGTTACATATAATTTATTAAATTATTGTAAAAATTATAATATAGTTTTCAATCAATAAAATTTATTTTTACAATATGTTAAAGCTAATATAATATATGTTTACTATTCTATGCAAGTATTTAAAATTATATATATGATTTATTACAATATATTAAATAATTACTTATATTACATATATACTTATTACTTATACATAATATTTTAAATGCACAAAACAAAATTTACATAAAAAATTCAAATTATCTTGGTTAGTTATATTATTATTTACTATGGTTAGGCCAACTAAGGTTAGGAATATTCTGATAATTTAAATTTTAAATGATCATTAATGGTCACCAAAGTATATTTAAGCGATGGTTTAAAAATGTTTAGTTTTTAAAAATCGATTAAAAACGAGTCAATCATACTGACCATACTGTCCATATTATTAGCACTTTAACTTACAAATTATTTTAATAATATTACCTATAAATATCATTTCCTTTAAGAAACACAAGTTTTTCGAAATTAGCGTTCGATAAATTACTTCTATTTGGAGCATGAATAAATCCAGCAAATGAAAACAATCTTTCAACTGGAGCTGATGATGGTAAACTTGTATAGTATCTGATGAATATTTTTTTTATAGTAGAGTAATTGTCTAAACATGTTAATGCCTTATTTTTATTATTAAAAAACTGAACTACTTCTAAATTAACCCTAGAATCAAAATATTGTTCCTGAGAAGAAAATATTAAAAAGTCCTCATGGTCTACATTATCTACTGATGACTCAGTGTGAGAAGAATTCTCTATATATTTTTCAGCAATGTTGATAAAAAGATTTTTAATTCTATTTTTCATAATTTCATCGTGTTCAGGAACCCATCTTAATTTAAACGTAGGATGAAAACAATCAATATTGCTTCATCAACTTCAGGGGAGAGATCAAAATATAGTTTGAATCGTTTTTTTAGCGAGGTTATTAATGGATCGATTAACTTGAAAGTATAACGCAAATGTTGTTCCTTTAATAATTGCAATCGACTTTTCAATGAAAATAAAGTAGGAATTAAATAGCCATAGTAAAAATTTGATTCGCTTTGTAGATGATCCAGAGCACAAGCGATAGGTTGACGCGGCTACGGCGATGCGGGTGAGGTGGTCGCGATAGGCCGGTCGTTGTTGCGGTAGGTGCTGACTAGGACTTCTAAGTTTTAGTGACGGTGCTGACGACGAACAAACAAAAACGGCGAGTTGTGGTTAATATGATTTCCCGCGAGGGACGTTTATTTGATTACTATGAACACGACAACAAAAAAAAAACAACGGTACGGCAAGACAAATCTCTCAAGGTCTGTGTGGAAAAAAACAACGGTGCTGGTCGTGCGGGTAGCTGTCGGTTCGACGTAAGATGATGCGTCGTCGTAGCCGCCGGCGGCCGGTACTCGTTTCGCGCGACCCGCCTTCCCGTCCTGCCTTGTGCCTTTGTGGCGCGGTGGAAGAGTTGGCGTTGTCGCCCTGTAGTCCGTTTTCGTGACAGATTTCATAAGGTCGAACATTTTGATAATGCTAGATGATGGTACTTTTTGGCATTTGAATTCTTTAATATGTACTGGAAATCTGTTGTCGCTAATAGACTAAGTGTAGGTATGTGATGCACAACGTAAATGTTGGGGTAGTAGGATGTCACCATCATCATTTTCATCAATAATCATTTCAAAAATATTTTCTATTATATTTTGAAAATATCTGTAGTGTATATATCTATAAAATATATTTTTTAAATATTTGCAATGTATTCTTTTTAGTCCGTTTAAACCTGGCCATCAGATAAATCAATATGACAATATAATATAATAAGATTGGCTATGTTTAGTAGGGCATATTATCTTCTTGAAGAATACTTAAAAAAAATTATAATTCCCATAGATAAAAACCAATTATCTATTATTTCCTAAAAATTGCTATAGCGCATATTTTATACATATTATTATATATAGGTATGTATTACAGTTTATGTTGAATTTAGGATTATGTTTGTAGATCGATCTGGACAAAAATGACTACACTGCTTTTAGTAATAAGTAACATTTACTAAACGCAAGACGTACACATAAGTAATATTAAAATGTAGTAGCGAGAGTTAGCTAAAAGTCGGCCTTATATACAAGTGACCTATTGACCTAAGTCTCACGCCACTGTTTAACAATATCCGATTTGCTAATAATTATATCACATGATATGGCATGATTTTGCACACCATTAATACCAACAATGATGTTGTTATTGCACAATATGATGATATGTAATACAATATTAAATTATATTCAACATACCCCCGCAATTAATATTTTATACAATAAAGAATTAATGTAATTTAAACAATGATAATTTTTCAAATCTATCCTTTGGAAGTGGTTTAGTGAATATGTCTGCATATTGTTCTTCCGTCTCAATGTACTGTAGTCGAAATAAGTTTTCTTCAAACTTTTCCCTGATGAAGTGGTATCTGACATCGATGTGTTTAGTCCTTCTGTGAAACTCTGGATTTTTCACTAGTCGAATTGCACTTTGGTTTTCCACGTATAATGTTGGTTGATCGTACTGTATATCATTGCTGATTTCCTTGACTAATCTGTTGATCCAAACCAAACCTTTGACTGCTTCACATGCCGCGATATATTCAGCTTCTGTGGAACTGAGTGTCACTATGGATTGCTGCTGGGCTTGCCATGACACCGTAGATAGCCCTATCATGAACAGATGACCTGAAGTTGACCGTCTTGTCTCTAAGTCCCCTGCATAATCAGAATCTGAATACACACTTAAACACAGATTTACGTTAGATTTATAATATAGACCAAAGTTTGTTGTTCCTTTTACGTATCGAATTATACGTTTAACCATAGTCCAATGTATCGACGTTGGATTATTTAAAAACCTACTGACATAGTTTACAGCGAATGCTATATCTGGTCTCGTGACTTGTGATAGAAATAATAAATTTCCCACAGCTTGCCTGTATGGAAAGTGATTATCACTCGTTGTAAGATTATGTTCTACACCATGTGACCTATCAATCGGTATAGATAACTCCTTCGCATCTAATAAATTAAATTTGCTAAAAAGTTTATTGACATAATTTAATTGGTGTAAATGTATCGATCCGTCTGTATACCTAATTATTTCCATACCTAGAAAATAATCTAGATTACCTTGTGTTATCTCAAATTGTTGTTCAAGACCTTGTAATAACATATTTGTTTTTATTATGCTACTAGACGCTATCAGTCCATCGTCAACAAAAATAGCTAAAATTAATGTTTAATTATTATTATGATTAAAATAAATACACGAGTCCGAAGTACTCTGTTCTAGATTAAATTCTAACAGAAATTGCTTAAACCTGGAATTCCAACACCTTGGCGATTGTTTTAGTCCATACAAACTTCTGTATAGTTTGCATACCCGTTCTGTTGAATCTCCAAATCCAATTGGTTGGCTCATGTAAATATCTTCTTCTAATTTACCATACAAAAATGCCGTTTTTATGTCAAACTGCCTCAGCTCATAATTTTCAGCTGCTGCGATGGCTAAAATTGTCCTGATTGATTCATACCGTACAACTGGCGAAAATGTTTCCGTGTAATCAATACCGTATTTTTGTCTTGATCCATTAACAAGTAAACGAGCCTTGAATCGATCATTATGTTTAATTTTAAACACCCAATAATTATTTAACACATTGACCCCGTCTGGTTTTGATACCAAAATCCATGTGTTGTTTTGATGTAACGAGTTCAATTCTTCATTCATGGCCTGTTTCCATTTATCTGATTGTTCACAAGTAATTGCATCATTATAATTAATTGGTTCAGTTATAAACGCTGTACATGCATATCTACTTGGTTTATTTATATGTTCACGGTTTCTTAGATTATATGTGCTTACCAACTCCTCTTTATTGTCTAGATTTGTTTCATTAGTAATTTCACTTATACTGTGTTGTATTTCTTCAAGTTCATTTTCATTTATTAAAACCTCGTTATCAATTATTTCTTTTTTAAAAATAACTTCTCTACATACGCTAATTTTGTTTGTTTCCGGGTACCATATTCTATATCCTTTCACATTTTCTATATACCCGACAAATATTCCCTTTTCGCTTTTAGGGTCCCATTTTTGTCGTTTTTGTTTTGGTATATGTGTAAAGACATTTGTACCAAAAACTCTTAAATGTTTTATTTCCGCTTCTTGTCTAAAATAGATTTCAAACGGGGTTTTGTCTTTAATTGAACTTGTACCTGTTCGGTTAATAGTATAGACAGCCGTATTAACACTTTCGGCCCAAAGTGTTTTATTTAATTTTTTCGTATGTAACATAGTCCTTGCGGCTTCTACTATCGTCCGGTTATCTCGTTCAATCTTCCCGTTTTGTTCCGGTGTGTATGCAACTGTTATTTGATGACTTATCCCATATTTCTGTAAAATACTAGTTATTTCTTTATTAACGAATTCTAAGCCATTATCTGTTCGCAATACTTTGACCTTAAAGCCAGTATCAGTTTTTATTTTATGTATCACATTTTCAATTAAATCTTTCACTTCACTTTTATGTTTTATAAAATGTACTATTTTGTAATTTGAATAATCGTCTTTAATTAACAAAAAATATTTCGCACCCCCAATAGAATTGGTTTGCATCGTTCCACATAAGTCTGCATCTATTATTTCCCCTACAGCTGTGGTGTACGTAGTACTAGACTTAAACGTTTGTTTGTGTTGTTTACCAATTATGCACGCATCACAGAAAAAACGAATTTTGTTATCTGACACTTTTATATTATGTTTTTCTAATATATTATTAACATACTTTATATTTTGGTGACTCAACCTTTCATGCCATAATTGTAATGTGTCCTTGATAGTTATATTTGCCTGTGGTTCTTCTTTATCGAGCGTAATGACTTTGAACTCTAATTTAAATAGTTTTCCTTGTCGCTCACCTGTACAGACTATTTGTCCGTTTCTTGAGAAAGTACACTTATTTTTATCTGATAAAAGTGTTAAACCTTTACCCAACGCTGTACAACACGAGAATAAATTGTATTTTAATTCCGGCACATACAGTACGTCTAATAAATAATTATTATTCCATTTATTGTTGGCAAATGATAATATTTTTATATTACCTTTTCCTTTTGCTAACAAAATTAAACCATCGCCAATTCTTACTTGAATTGGTCCGTTAAATAATACGTAGTTATAAAACCAATTTATTTTACCGCACATATGATCGGATGCTCCTGAGTCAAGTAACCAACTTTCTTCAATATAGTTTGTACTGATAGTTCCAGTAATAAATGCACTGCCATCATCACTTTTACTTGTTTCTCCGTGTGTTTTCTTATTTTCTTGACTCCTCAAGTATTTTCTGCATTGACTTTTCCAATGCCCTGGTAATTTACAAAAATAACAATTACCTGGTTTTCTGGTAGCTTTATTTTTATTTCCAGATTTCCAATCCCTCTTTGGATTATTAGCCGTTAGCGCTATTGATTTTTGATTTTCCATCACTGTCAAGTTTCTTTGTTGTACCCTTGATTCTTCAATTAATAATCTACTTGTTAAATTATTAATTGTTTTATCACCTGCTGAGTCCCAAGCACTGTAAAAATGATTATATACATCAGATAAAGTCATTAATATTTTTGTCATGACCATATTGTCCGTTAATGGTTCTCCTGATTGCTTCAGTTTCATTCCCAAATTTGCTACTTTGGAAATATGAGTCGACATATCGTCAGTCGCCTCCATTGAATAACTGAAATATTTTTGTTGAAGCAAATGTATACTTGCTTCGGATTTTTGTTCATAAATAGCAAGAAGTTTTTCCCACATATCACGCGCATTTTCGCAATTAATCAAATTCTGTAATGGACCATTGTCCACTGAAGTTACAATTAGTTTTTGACACCTACCGTCAGCTCTACTCCAGTCAACAGTTAACCTTTGCCATCTTGCCATCAGTTTCTTTTTCTATCTTAGTTATTTTAGAACTAGGCTTTTTCCACTCTCCTGTTATTATTGATGTTAATTCAAATGAGTTGAAAATTACCTTCATTTGAAATTTCCATAACGGCCAATTTTCCACATTAGATAATTTTGTTATTTTCACTGAATCGTCCATCTTGACTTTTCCTGTTTATAAAACTTTGAAGAATAACAAAAATTACTTGTATAGAGAGTAGTTCCTTTGAAGTCCAAGTTTATCTACATAATGTGTCTGAGCCCATAACCTGTAGAGTTTAGGATTATGTTTGTAGATCGATCTGGACAAAAATGACTACACTGCTTTTAGTAATAAGTAACATTTACTAAACGCATGACGTACACATAAGTAATATTAAAATGTAGTAGCGACAGTATGCTAAACGTCGGCCTTATATACAAGTGACCTATTGACCTAAACTCTATTCCACCTAAGAGTGAACCGCTTTCGCACACGCAGACTGAGCCGCCGATCATTGTCTGACCCCCCTGGTGACGGCTAGGCGTTCTGTCATTGGTCGACAGTCATCGCCGGTCGTCGTTAGTAATCGACCGCCGTGCATACACAGAATCATAAAAACATAGCTGTTTTCGCGATTCATTACTGTACAACACGTATTTTGAATTTTCATCATAAATCAAACTGTATTATATACAAACACATAATCATAAAATATTATAAATTAAATTATTTTATTGCTTAAACAATACATTTAATATAATAGGTATAATACAAATACAATTTTTTTAAGAATACGCAAGTCAATATAATACAAATAAAAAAAATTTTAAAAATACACACGTTAATCTAATATAATACAAATACACGTTTTTTAAGAATACGCAAGTCAATATAATATAATACAAATAAAAAAATTAGTCAGATTCAGTGCCGAGGGAGTCGTCTGATGATGTATCTCCGATTGTCAAAGTTACTGACTCCAACTCTGCAGACAATACGTCATCTACGACGAAGTCGATTTCCCAAAATTTATCCTCTTCTATCTTCGTGTGACTAATAAAATTCTTCCACATGTCTGTATCCACGCGTTCGACATCCTCAATTAATACATTTTTTACATTGTGTAATTTATAGGTCTTATTGTTCATCCGTACGTAATTTTTAACGGATGACCAAGCCAACTCTATTGGATTGAGCTCACAGTGGTATGGAGGTAGTCTTAGTATATGAAGGTTATTTTTTTTGCCAATTCGTCAATTACGTATTATGTAATTACGTATTGTGCTGTGGCTTGATCCTTTTCACAATTTCAAGAAGTTGTGGTATACACATAGGTCTGTCTATTACCTCACCTTTATCCTCCAACCATTTTATAATATCACCTTTCCTGGTTTGCGACGTAGGTGCTTTATCAAGTTTCACAGAATGATGTGACGCATTGTCCATGATGATCACACAGTTCTCTTTTAAACGAGGCAGTACACCCTCCATCCATTCGTAAAATGTCTCCCCATTCATTTCGTCATGGTAATTTCTAGTGTTCTTTTTCGATTCGAAGCACAACAATACGCCGGGGATAAAGCCATCTTCCGAACCGATATTCAGGACAATAAGGCGTTTTTCCTTTTCCTGAAGGATTTACGGCACCAGTTGACAGGCCTTGTAGGAATGCGTCTCGGGGTGATTTCACTGTAGTATCGATCCATGTTTTGCTGGTACATTCACCAGCATTAACCCAGGTCTCGTCCAGGTAATATAAATGTCGACCCTCATTTCAGTATTCACGCAATTGTTCAAGAAACCGTCTACGCCAACACACAATTTCGGTTTTTTCATTCAGTGCACTGTTTCGACTACGTTTGCTATACCTAAAATCCATTTCTTTCAAAAGCCTAAAAAGATTTGTCTTCGAAATAATAGGTAAAGAGTCGTCATCGGAAACTGCTTGAAATATTTTGTCGACCGTAGGAATTTCACGTTTGAACCAGAAACTATGGACATGCCTACGAACCACATTTCTCTCAAACTCTTCAAATGTATCGCGGAAGGATGTCTTAACACGTTTTTTGCAAGGAGATATTACTTTTTTAGTATTGTTGTATTCTGTAATTGTGGTCGAAATTGTCGTTGCTCCAATGCCCAATTCTTTAGAAAGTTCTTGCCGGATAATTCTTAAAGACTTTGTTGGATCGTAATTCATTTTTGACTTGTACGCATTGATTATAATTTGTCTCTTGCCAGAATCTTCTCGCTGAAATTATAATAAAAATTATTATGATAAAACCAGCATATTAAATAAAAAAAATCATTCATTTTAACATTCATTGAAAGAAATTTTCTTACTTTTCCTGATGGATTTTTTTTTACTGGAGACATGCCTACAGCTTGTTCTTGGTCCATGGTAAATATTTAATAAAAAATATATGAACAAAAAGAAAAATCACTACGGAAAATGATAGCTAAACAAATAAATGACGGTGGTAAATACAAAAGTGAACGTGTGCGCGCGAGTGGAATCAAACAAGTGGTAGTGTGTTAATTCAGCTCACTACGTAGGCAGCTGCAGTTTCGTGACGGCCCCCACCAATGTTCGCGGCGGCGCCCGTCTTGTGGTGGGGATGCGCGAACAAAACGAGTTTTGGTCGGCCGAGTGGTTCACTCTTAGGTGGAAGTCTCACGCTACTGTTTAACAATATCCGATTTGCTAATAATTATATCACATGATATGGCGTGATTTTGCACACTATTAATACCAACAATGATGTTGTTATTGCACAATATGATGATACGTAATACAGTATTAAATTATATTCAACAGTTTATAGTATACCATAAAACGTATACTAAATTGTATACGAATTATATGGATCAAGAATTAAAATTTCATACTATATAATTACCTATATAAGTACCTATATAAATACGAAATTTAAAAATAACATCTATATAGTACCTATAAAATAGATTTATATTACCAATATACTCGCTGTATGATATACTTTTTTTTTGTTAGTATAAAAACAAATACAAATAATAATAGAAATAGCTATAGATAGTGTTCACTAATAAATATTAAAACATTTGCAGTCTTTACTATTAATATAATTTGCATTTTTATTTTGATACACAATATTTATAATTATATAATAGGTACATAATTAAAAATCCTATAGTATGTGTAATAGTGTATTATTTGAATTATACATACATAAATATTATATTATATATAGGTGTGTAGAACGTAGGTATAGTGTATTGGGATATATAGGTGTATATGAATTCAAATTATATATATAATATATAATTATGAGAATAATGAGAATAACAATTGTGAAATAAAAATTTAACTGTATGAACTATTGTTCTGACTTTTTTTTTCTTCTCTAAATTTGGCATTTGCCATAAAAAATTTCATCGACTTCAAAATGTCCATGTCTGTACAATTTCTGTGAGCTTGAACACTTCGTACACTAGCTGAAACGTTAAAAAAATAGGCTTAAGATACAGATACGTTTTTTTGTTATCTATATAGGCGTGGGTGTTATGACATTGAAATTTACTTATTTTAAAAATGTTACAAATTGTATTATTACCAAAAATAATGGAACAAGAATTAAGTATGGAAAATATCCTTTTTCTTTTTTGGCCAGCGTACGAAAATTGTACCAACAGTTTGTTGTGGAACATTTTGGCCATTATCTGACGAGTCATATCAGACACTGATGGCCGTTCCAGTCTTGCTAAATATGTTAGCTGAAAATTAAATACTTATTAAGCCCGATTCACACTGTTACGGCACGGCACGGACCGTCACAGCACGTAACGGCACGACACAATATTACATTATTAGTTTTTAGAGGTAATTCACATTGGCACGGACGACACCGCACCGTCACGTTACAGCACAGACCGGACCGACCGACCATCATCCGAAGAATGTTTGACGGTCCGGATCGTGCTGGTCGTGTCGGTACGTCCATGTCGGTGCAGTGTGAACACAGAACCGGCAAGCACCGTAGAAAAAATATTAAAATTTGATTATTTTTGTTATTTTAATTTATATGATTAATTACGTTTATTAGAAATAAAAAAAAATCGATTTTGTCGAACTTGCGTACACTTAACGTATTCCAGTTGTTTTTTTTGTTTCCCAATTATTATGAAAAGTACTGTGCGTCTGTGCATATTTTAGTTTCGACCACGTTCAAAAAGATTTTTTATATAAAAAGTGTCATAGACAAAAAAACCACATCTCTGTAAAATAAAGACATTCATGCCTCAGCTTAGATCTAAAATGTTTTAATGTAGGTAATAAATGAACAAAAGAAAAATTATTTTTTATCTTTTTAACTTATTTACGAAAACAAAATATTAAAACAAAGTAGTTATATCCTAGCAAACTATTTTCATTAGGTATTAATTTTTTTTTTTAAGATTTAGATATTTAGAAAATATTAAAGAAAAGTTACATACTCTAATCACTGGGGTTTTGTGTACTAATAATAATTACTAGTTGCAGGATAATCGTACATATTGAACTGATTTGGACCTGCTGCAGTGTTCGTAATATTTAAATGATCAGGATTTTCTGTGGAATTTTTGTAGTTTGTGATCTAGCGTTTGAACATTTGGCAATGGTATGGTAGGAACGGTTTGGTTTGCATTTCTGATAGTTGTTGCAATGAGCACTGATTAGAAATAGTTGATGGTGGTTGTGTTTGGTTTTGTCGCAGTTGTTGTAATTCCAGTTCAGATATAATTTGAAAAACTTTAGTTTTCGCAATATGTTGAAAGTACGGTGAAAACTGTTTGGCCGTTGAACACATTGACGAAAAAAATTGGTCCATAGCATCTGACTTGCTTGTTGTTGGGTTTGATTGTTCGGACTTTTTTTGTTCAATGATATATTTCATAAGAGTAGATGATGCAGTCTCGGGTGGTTTCAATGAATTGGTCTTTTTTAATTTTTTTTGTCTTGGTTGAACTGGAGCGGGTGTATTAAATGATGTCTCTGCGTTTTGAATATTATTTTCAAATGAGACAGAATTCTCACCTTCCACTTGAATTCCTCATCATTGAATGAGATAGAACTTCATCGTCGTCATCAGTCACCACATCAATATTACTAATGGAATCCCTTTCCTTCATATGAGGTTTAAAAATTCCATTTCATCCGCATACTTCCATTTTTTTATATATTTTGTTTTTGTCCTGACACTGTAAGGATTTTTTAGCAGCTCTTCTGTACCCATCTCTAGGACTGGTCCAATTTTTTTGCAATTTGAACTAAAAAAAAAAATTAACTTTGATGAATGAATTAGTACTATTTTTTTGAGATTTTGGGTTTGACCAAAAAAAAAAAAAAAGATGGTTATTTTATGTTTAAATTGTAAACATACCTGGTTGATTTATTTCGCTGGCAATTCTCTCCACAGCGATTCTTTATGAGGATGGTCACTATATTTTTATCGCTCATATCGTATAACGACGATCGTTCCCGACTAATTCAATCAGCATTTCGGTATCATTTTATTATTGAAACCACTAACTTTTAATTGAAATACCTATCAAATGTGTGCGACTCAGTACGTGTGTGACTGTGATTATGAACTGTTACAGTTCAATACCAAAATAAAAACACCAACGACACCGTCGTCGATTGACATGCGAGCGCGTGTCGCTGCTGTAATTTGTCCTGCAGGAACATGTTATTGCAGGCATTTGCGTGCGTAAAATTGGTAAATTTTACGTAATAGTCAATATGGTTATTAATGATATTGAAAGCTGTACAAAATGTAAGGGAAGGTACTGACGACTAAAATACTATAAAGCTGTATAATATTGTGTTTTAAAATATTTTTTTATTTGTCAAAAATTAAAATAAATTATTGTTGTTAATGTCATATTAAACAATTGTAGACAATTTGTTAAAAGTGTTATAGCAGAAAAACTATTTTCAATTTCCGTCAACTGAAAGTGTTACAAAACATACTATATTTATCATATACAAACTTAAAAAAAAAAAATAGTTATATCCTATTGAACTGTAATAATGATATAAAATTAAATTTTAAACTGATGATTAATGTAGTTAATGAATACAAAGTGCCGCAGAAAATAATAAAATATACCTAAAAATATTTAATTTAATTTTTTGTATCTACTTCCCATGGTAATTTCCTGCTGGAGAGTTAAAGAAGTCCTTAAACTGATCTCGATATTCAAACGCTTGCCTTGTGCATGCCTCCTTGTCTTTGAATTGACGATAAATACCCAATGATATTGTATCGGCTACTTCGCTGGTATGAATTTCAAGCTGTCTTGTTTAATATAATTATGTAAAATGCACGTGGTCATTACTATTTATCTGCATTTTCTGGTAACGATTTTAATCGTCTGCAATATATTCGAAATTTGGCTGTCAATTGACCAAAGGCATCTTCAACTACTTTTCTAGCTCTTGATAGTCGTTCATTAAATATTTTTTTTTTACATCGTTGTACATTTGAGGTCCTGGATACGGTCTAGTAAATAGTTCTTTAACGGAAAAGCTTCGTCACCAATAATGACATATGGTAACTTTTCATTCGTACCAGGTAATGCTCGATTATTTGGAATGTTAAGAATTCTCAAGAGCTTTTCCAAATTTGAATGTGATAAAATACCTCCATCACTGTTTTTTCCAAACGCACCCAACATCGACAATGGTAAATTTATATTGAGCGTCAACTAATGCTAAAAGAACAATTGAAAAAGTTTTTTTATAATTAAAGTATAATGAGCCAGTATTTGGAGGGGCTTCAATTACAACGTGCTTTCCGTCCAAAGCACCAATGCAATTGGGGAAATTCCAAATTTCCCAGAACTCATTTGATATTCGTTCCCAATCTTCTTTTTGAGGAGTTTTGATACATTCTTCTTTTAGTTTTAAAATAATTGCATTACATACTTCGATGACAATTCCTTGAACAGTCGAATGACCTAATCGAAAACTGAAGGCTATCGTCTGGTACGAATCTCCAGTTGCTAAGAACCTAAAAATAATTTGGAATATTATAATTTATATATTTTTTTAGTATTTAATTTAATTTAACAAAAATTGTAATAAAATTTATTTTTTTAAATTAATTTATTATAAATTAATTTAAGTTTTAACCAATTTACATTTAAATTATAAATTTTATATTTATAAAATATATGGTTAAATGTTATTATGTTCCATAAACTCAAAATAAAAAAAAATAATACTGTTAAATAAGATAATTTAAAAAACTAAAGTTATTGAAAATGTTATCAAATACTATAAAATAGTAATAATTTTTTTAAATGGGTATTACAAGACGAATATAAAACTACATCTTAATTCAAATACGGTACAATATTATTAACACAATTATAAATGTACGCATAGACTCACAATAAAATTAAATAATCTATTTAATATTTAATATAAATTGTTTTGGAAATGTCATTTTTATTTTTAGGTAGAGTGTATTGAACTGAATCTGGACATTCGGAGAAGTACTTAAAAAACTTGTCTTCGTGATCCTCAAGTTGGCGACATAGGGTTGCAAATTCACCTTCAGTTTTTCTTTTTTTCAAAATATCATGGACCCAAATTTTTCTTTTTCGTCAGACTTTTGTGGAACATTCTTCGTACTGCTTTCTTCTTCTTCGTCTAATAAATTGCTACAGTAGCCAAATCTGACGTTGAGAAATTACTGAACATTTTAAAATTTTTAAACTCTAAACTGCATAGAACGCTGCCTAGCTGTGACCTAGCTTACAACCAATATTTAAGTATCTACAAGAATACGTTAGTGGTTGTGACGAATGACTAGTATTTTGACGGTGGATGACGGACGATGCCTGTTAAGTGTGGATTGTTGGACACTTTGTCGTGCCGTTACGTGCTGTGACGGTCCGTGCCGTGCCGTAACAGTGTGAATCGGGCTTTATTGTACACTATTCTATGTATTAGGTAGTTTAATTATACGTCTTATATTAGTAATATGGTATAATACTTGTATATTATAGCTAGGGTTAATTTTTTTTATAGTGTTGAACAATATTGACATGAAAATAGTACTATAAACATGACCTAAATATATACGTACTTTTCAGATAAAAATACATAAATTATAATTCTCATTTTTATCTAAATTAAAAATGTATATTTGATTTAATATAATACCTCGCATACTATTCGTACACTATATTCAGAGGAATAGAGGATTTTGACTTTTGAGTGAAGATAATGTTAATCTTCAGTATGTATACGAATTAATTGCAGTTTTTTAATAATCAACTCCAAAATTACCTATTATATGGTAAAATTCGGGTATCTACAACTATTTGTAGATACCCGAATTTTTATTTATTACACGTTTACACACGCATGCAACATTTGTATAATATATAATATGATATAATAATGACAATGTAGCATGGTGCGTATAAATATAATAATAATTTATAGGTATATAATACCTAAAGCGTAGGTATTATCAATTTTAGCAGGAAGTCATCATCCTTTAATTTATCCTCGAGTACAGTTAACTCGTCAATATTTTGTCAACGGAAATTTATTGAAATATGCATTTTCAATTAAATGATCATTATTGGGCTGCAATGTGGATGATAGATTATTATTTGACTTTTCCATGATAGCATTTAACATACTTTCTATTCTGTCGAGTTTTTTGGTATTTTCCCTAATTTTATATTTCATATTTGTCATTCCCCGAAGAATATTAATGACAATTTCTAAAAAATAGGTAGGTATGTGCATTATTGTAATTATTTTAAAATATTAAGTATAAATGTATAGGTATCCTATCTAATATTTAGGAACATGTATAAATATGTAAAATGTATTAGGTATAATTAATTATATATAGTCTTTAGGTAGGTACATGGTAAATTATATTCATCGGTACTTTAACAAACTAGTTTTACTATTACCTCGATCTTTCAAATTGTGAGGCGTAGTTGGTTGTGTTTGATCAAAATTTATTCTTTTTTTAAAGATTTTTGGTGGTGAACCAATACTAAATTCGTCACTTGAATCTTAAAAAAAAAATATATTACGTTCACAAAAATATAATACAATAGGTATATACGATATAGTGATATACCCATTAGATAGATAGTTAGATAGTATTATGTAATCTATAATTAACAACAATTAATAGACAAATATAAAATTAGTACATATTTTTTTCGAAATATGATGAGAGGAATAAACGATGTTTAATCTCAGTCTACACATATACAATTTTTCAAGTTACCTACCTACTATAGTTACCTAGGTACCTACCTACTAAGTTTTAAAATAATATTTTAACAGTATTTCAAGTAGGTAGTATTTCTTATTAGTTTATAATACATATACCCAGTCTTGTTTAGAATACTTTTCAAATGTATTCAGAATACGTATTTAAATATAAATACATATACCTTTTAAAAGTATAGGTATTTAAAATACTTAAACAAATACTTTTTTCCTAAGTTCAATAACATTAACACCAATAACATAAATTAAAATTATTAACCACTAGCACTCATCTAGTCCTTATATTATAAAACGTGAACCCGACAGCGCTCCGATTCCGACTAGGTATAATTTCTGAACTAACCCGACCAATGAAAAAATTAGATTTTTTTCCCGGCCCGCCGGCCGCGTTATCAACGCTCCTTATCACTCTTCGCGATTTTTTTCACGTTTTTCAAATTTTTCAAACCTTTTCGAGTTTTACCCCTCCGCGGAGCTCCGGGGGGCCCGTTCGGACCTTATTCGCCTTCCCCGCTACTCTTACGAGTCGCGCGCGGGTGCGTACTTTTTTCCCGGCGAGCCCGCCGGGCGCGAAAAGACGTGCACGCCGACCGCCGCCGTCGCGCGCGTTTTTCGCCGTTTTTTTTCGAAAATTCGAGTTTTAGCCGTCTTCGACGCGTCTCCGGGCCCCGTTCTCCCGTTATTCGCGTTCCCCGGTAGATTTGTGGTTTGCGCGCGGCCCCGCTTCGTTCGCGGACGGGGCCTCCGCGGAAAAATCGATCGCCGCGAGCGCGGCGTCGTAACGTTTTTCGAAAATCTTCGCCGCGGGTCGCCTAAAACCCCCCTTCGAGACGCCCGACCTCCGGGACGAAGTCGTATTCGCGTTCCCCGCTAAATTTATAGGCAGCCGGTGACCGCACTTCCTACGGGACGAGGAAAAGAGTCGAGTGACGATATCGCCGCCGTCGAGCGGGTATTACTATATACGTGCATAAAAACGTGCGTCGGGAGGTTCTATTTTTTTACGCGGATTTCGCGGTTTACACGTCCGAGGGCGGCGGAGCAGGTCGTCCGCTCGCCGACGCGGTCGGATCGCCCGCTCTAAAGCCCCGAGCAGACGTCGAAATCGCGTTCGGAATTCGCCGGGACGGCGAAACGCCTTAAGAGTCGTTGATTTGCCGACAGAATTCAACTCGATAGGTAGGTAGGTAGGTTTAGGCGTAGGTGCGTTTGACTCGGGGTCGTGGGTTCGATGCCGGCGGCCGGGATCGATGATAATTTGCGGCGGCCGTGTTAAATCAGATTTTTTTTTCGCATTTTTTTTTTCGTCATTTACATTATCAACGCGCGGGCTTTTTGCCGTTTTTTTTCGAAAATTCGAGTTTTAGTGTTAAATTAATACTTGATTTTATTATCTACAATTTATTATTTACAGTGTATGTGCAACGCAACTATCTGATTTAACACGGGCTGGATTATATGGGATGGGTCTTTTATACTAAATTAGACAAAAGTAATATAACTAACATATAAAATTATTATTATTATAGATTAGTCGATATGATTATACCATAGGTATATTTTGTATGCTACACTAAATTTATGTTTACCAAATTTGACTCACCTAAAAACTGTAATATATTAAGTAACTACTACATAGTATAGGTATTATGTATTTATTAATATCTAAACTAATAAATGTTGACTGTAAAATCAATAGCTGTGTATACAAATAGTTGATTAGTTATATAACAATTTATTAATTTGATTTTATGCTCATGAATAAATATAAATATATACATAATATATTACAGTTTTTAGGTGAGTCAAATTTAGTGTAGCATACAAAATATACTGTAACAGATTCTAAATAATAAAATAGTAATACATTAACAAAATAGAACTTTATGTATTTAATTAAAATCTATCAGTTAAATTGTATTACGATAAGTTTATATACTATTTGAAATAACTTATGAGTATTATATGAAATTAAATTTTAATAAATAAACTTATTAACGCACCCATATTATTTTCATGGATGGTTCTTTTGTACTTGAATTAGACAGTAGTTTACCTACATAGTTATTAGATATATTACAATTTTAGGGGAGTTGATTGTTTGAGGTAATGCCAATTTGGTAATTATAAATTTTATATATGATACAAAACTGCTGCAGATACTATATCATACAATAATTATTATAAATTTATAGATCTTTATGTATTTAATAAATTCTGGCAGTAAATTGTACAATGATATGGCTTTTATTGTGTGGTAGAATATTAAGTATTATGGTATTCTAAGTAGTGGGTATACAGTTTTCAGGTGAGTCAAATTTGGTTAGCATACAAATGATGCTATAGATTTAAAATAATAAATATTAAAAAACAAAATAAAAATGTATGTATAAAATAAAGTCTAGCAATTAAATGTATGATTATATGACTACATATCATTTGAAACAATTTATATACTTAGTTTTCATTATGAGTATTAAGTGATCTATTAAAATTTGATAAACAAATAGCTACATTTATTAAGCATCTTTTGAGAGGTTTAATCATAAGCATAAAATCAAATTAAAACAATAACAATATACACAGCTATATGGCTTTTATATGTGGTAAAATATTATGGGCTGGATTATATGGGATGGTTCTTTTATACTTGAATAGACAATAGTTATATAACTATCATGCATGTATACTGTGTAGTGCTTCTTATATTACAGTTTTGGTGAGTTAATTGGTTGAGGTAATGTATAATGATATGACTATACTACTTGATATTACTTATATAGGTAGGTTCGATCGTTTAACATGGGCTCAATTATGTTGTTAAATATTAAATATATAATATACTATGTAGTGGGTACTACAGTTTTTAGGTGAGTCAAATTTGGTATAACATACAAATGACGCTACATATTTTAAATAAAGCAATATAATTAATCAAAATAAAAATGTATGTATACAATTAAAGTCTGGCAATAAAATTGAATGATTATACGACTATATACCATTGAAACAACTTATATAGGTAGATTTAACTAAGAGTATTATATAAAATAAACTATTTATATAATAAATTAATACTTGATTTTATTATCTACAATTTTTATTATTTACAGTGTATGTGCACTGCAACTATCTCATTTAACACGGGCTGGATTGTATGGGATGGGTCATTTATACTAAATTAGACAAAAGTAATATAACTAACATATATTATTATTATTATTATTATAGATCGGTCGATATGACTATAGTATAGGTATATTTTGTATGCTACACTAAATTTATGTTTACCAAATTTGACTCACCTAAAAACTGTAATATATTAAGTAACTACTACATAGTATAGGTATTATGTATTTAATATCTAAACTAATAAATGTAAAATACCTAACCTGTAAAATCAATAGCTGTGTATACAAATAGTTGATTAGTTATATAACAATTTATTAATTGATTTTATGCTCATGAATAAATATAAATATATACATTATATATCACAGTTTTTAGGTGAGTCAAAAATGTGTGTAGCATACAAAATATACCGTAACAGATTCTAAATAATAAAATATTAATACAATAACAAAATAGAACTTATGTATTTAATTAAAATCTATCAGTTAAATGTATTACGATAAGTTTATATACTATTCGAAATAACTTATGAGTATTATATGAAATTAAATTTTAATAAATAATACTTATTAACGCACCATATTATTTTCATGGATGGTTCTATTGTACTTGAATTAGACAGTAGTTTACCTACATAGTATTAGATATATTACAATTTTAGGGGAGTTGATTGTTTGAGGTGAGGTAATGCAATTTGGTAATTATAAATTTTATATAGGATACAAAACTGCTGCAGATACTATATCATACAATAATTTATTATAAATTTATAGATCTTTATGTATTTATTAATTCTGGCAGTTAAATTGTACAATGATATGGCTTTTATTGTTGTGTGTGTAGAATATTAAGTATATGGTATTCTAAGTAGTGGGTATACAGTTTTCAGGTGAGTCAAATTTGGTTTAGCATACAATGATGCTTAGATTTAAAATAATAAATATTAAAAAACAAAATAAAAATGTATGTATAAAATAAAGTCTAGCAATTAAATTGTATGATTATATGACTACATATCATTTGAAACAATTTATATACTTAGTTTTCATTATGAGTATTAAGTGATTATTAAACTATTTGATAAAACAATTAGCTACATTTATTAAGCTCTTTTGAGAGGTTTAATCATAAGCATAAAATCAAATTAAACAATAACAATATACACAGCTATATGGCTTTTATTATGTGTAAAATATTATGGGCTGGATTATATGGGATGGTTTCTTTGATACTTGAATAGACAATAGTTATATACTATCATGCATGTATACTGTGTAGTTGTAGTGCTCTATATTACAGTTTTGGTGAGTTAATTGGTTGAGGTAATGTATAATGATATGACTATACTACTTGATATTACTTATATAGGTAGGTTCGATCGTTTAACATGGGCTCAATTATAGTTGTTAAATATTAAATATATAATATACTATGTAGTGGGTACTACAGTTTTTAGGTGAGTAAATTTGGTCTATAACATACAAATGACGCTACATATTTTAAATAAGCAAAGCAATATAATTAATCAAAATAAAAATGTATGTATACAATTAAAGTCTGGCAATAAAATTGAATGATTATACGACTATATACCATTTGAAACAACTTATATAGGTAGATTTAACTAAGAGTATTATATAAATATAAACTATTTATATAATAAATTAATACTGATTTATTATACTAATTTTATTTTTTACAGTGTATGTGCACTGCAACTATCTCATTAACACGGGCTGGATTGTATGGGATGGGTCATTTATACTAAATTAGACAAAAGTAATATAACTAACATATATATTATTATTATTATTATAGATCGGTCGATATGACTATAGTATAGGTATATTTTGTATGCTACACTAAATTATGTTTACCAAATTTGACTCACCTAAAAACTGTAATATATTAAGTAACTACTACATAGTATAGGTATTATGTATTTATATCTAAACTAATAAATGTAAAATACCTAACCTGTAAAATCAATAGCTGTGTATACAAATAGTTGATTAGTTATATAACAATTTATTAATTTGATTTTATGCTCATGAATAAATATAAATATATACATTATATATCGTTTTTAGGTGAGTCCAAATGTGTGTAGCATACAAAATATACCGTAACAGATTCTAATAATAAAATATTACTACAATAACAAAATAGAACTTTATGTATTTAATTAAAATCTATCATTAAATTGTATTACGATAAGTTTATATACTATTCGAAATAACTTATGAGTATTATATGAAATTAAATTTTTATAAATAATACTTATTATTAACGCACCCAGATTATTTTCATAGGTTATGGTTTATTGTACTTGAATTAGACAGTAGTTTACCTACATAGTATTAGATATATTACAATTTTAGGGGAGTTGATTGTTTGAGGTAATGCAATTTGGTAATTATAAATTTTATATAGGATACAAAACTGCTGCAGATACTATATCATACAATAATTTATTATAAATTTATAGATCTTTATGTATTTAATTAAATTCTGGCAGTTAAATTGTACAATGATATGGCTTTTATTGTGTGGTAGAATATTAAATATATGGTATTCTAAGTAGTGGGTACTACAGTTTTCAGGTGAGTCAAATTTGGTTTAGCTTACAAATGATGCTATAGATTTAAAATAATAAATATTAAAAAACAAAATAAAAATGTATGTATAAAATTAAAGTCTGGCAATTAAATTGTATGATTATATGACTACATATCATTTGAAACAATTTATATACTTAGTTTTCATTATGAGTATTAAGTGATCTATTAAACTATTTGATAAACAATTAGCTACATTTATTAAGCATCTTTTGAGAGGTTTAATCATAAGCATAAAATCAAATTAAACAATAACAATATACACAGCTTTATTATGTGGTAAAATATTATGGGCTGGATTATATGGGATGGTTCTTTTATACTTGAATAGACAATAGTTATATAACTATCATGCATGTATACTGTGTAGTGCTTCTTATATTACAGTTTTGGTGAGTTAATTGGTTGACGTAATGTATAATGATATGACTATACTACTTGATATTACTTATATAGGTAGGTTCGATCGTTTGACATGGGCTCAATTAAGTTGTTAAATATTAAATATATAATATACTATGTAGTGGGTACTACAGTTTTTAGGTGAGTCAAATTTGGTATAACATACAAATGACGCTACATATTTTAAATAAAGAATTTAATTAAACAAAATAAAAATGTATGTATACAATTAAAGTCTGGCAATAAAATTGAATGATTATACGACTATATACCATTTGAAACAACTTATATAGGTAGATTTAACTAAGAGTATTATATAAAATAAACTATTTATATAATAAATTAATACTTGATTTTATTATCTACAATTTTTATTATTTACAGTGTATGTGCAACGCAACTATCTCATTTAACACGGGCTGGATTATATGGGATGGGTCATTTATACTAAATTAGACAAAAGAAATATAACTAACATATATTATTATTATTATTATAGATTGGTCGATATGACTATAGTATAGGTATATTTTGTATGCTACACTAAATTTATGTTTACCAAATTTGACTCACCTAAAAACTGTAATATATTAAGTAACTACTACATAGTATAGGTATTATGTATTTAATATCTAAACTAATAAATTTTGACTGTAAAATCAATAGCTGAGTATACAAATAGTTGTTTAGTTATATAACTATTTATTAATTTGATTTTATGCTCATGAATAAATATAAATATATACATAATATATTACAGTTTTTAGGTGAGTCAAATTTAGTGTAGCATACAAAATATACTGTAACAGATTCTAAATAATAAAATATTAATACAATAACAAAATAGAACTTTATGTATTTAATTAAAATCTATCAGTTAAATTGTATTACGATAAGTTTATATTACTATTTGAAATAACTTATGAGTATTATATGAAATTAAATTTTAATAAATAATACTTATAAACGCACCATATATCTAACATGGGATGGTTCTTTTGTACTGAATTAGACAGTAGTTGACTACATAGTATTAGATATATTACAATTTTTAGGGGAGTTGATTGTTTGAGGTAATGCAATTTGGTAATTATAAATTTTATATATGATACACAAACTGCTGCAGTACTATATAATACAATAATTTATTATAAATTTATAGATCTTTATGTATTAATTAAATTCTGGCAGTTAATTGTATAATGATATGGCTATACTGTTTGATATTGATTATGTAGGTACGTGTAGTTATAAGTATTAAGTGATCAATTAAACTGTTTGCTAAACAATTAGCTACATTTCTTAAGCATTGTTTGATATGTTCTAACATAAGCATAAAATAAAATAAAACAATAATTTTATACACAGCTATATGGCTCTTATTATGTTGTTAAATATCAAATATTAATATACTATGTAGTGGGTACTACAGTTTTTAGGTGAGTTAAATTTGGTATAGCATACAAATGATGCTACATATTTTAAATAATAAATATTAAAAAACAAAATAAAAATGTATGTATAAAATTAAAGTCTGGCAATTACATTGTATGATTATACGACTATATATACCATTTGCAACAACTTATATATGTAAGTTTAATTGAGAGTAATATATGAAATAAACTATTTATAACATAATAAATTAATACTGGATTTTATTAGCTACAATTTATATTATTTACAGTGTAGGTGCAACGCAACTATCTCATTTAACACGGGCTGGATTGTATGGGATGGGTCTTTTTAATGAATAGACAAAAGTAATATAACTAACATGTATGTATACTATGTAGTGCTTATCATACTAAAGTTTAGGTGAATCAATTGGTCGAGGTAATGTATATGACTATACTACTTGATATTACTTATATAGGTAGGTTTGATCGTTTGACATGGGCTCGATTATGTGGTTAAATATTAAAATAATATATATATGTAGTAGGTACTTAAAATATTACAGTTTTTAGGTGAGTCAATTATGTACCATATTCATAGACAAATTATAACTTTTATGTATTTAATTCTGCCAGTTTAATTGTATAATGGTATGACTATCCTATTAACTATTTAATGAATACTATTTTATTATCTACCACATTTTTTAAAGCAACCCACTATATTATTAAACAAAGGCTGAATTATAAGGTTACTTTATACTTGAATCGACAATAGTACAATAAAACTAACCTACTTGAATAATATTAGTACCCTCTTAATTCATTACAGTTTTAAGTGACTTGATGATCGAGGAAATTATGCTGTAGATACCAATATTTTTAATAACTAATAGATCTTCATGTATATCAATATAGTTGGTAGTTAAATTGTATAATGATATGCCTATACTGTTTGATATTGCTTAGTAGGTAGTGTAGTTATGAGTATTTAATAAATATCGTTTTTAAGTAAGTAATTGATGAACAACTATATTATTAGTTTAGCGGCGTCGCGTCGTTATTACTATATACAGGCTTGAATATATGCGTCGGAGTGCTAGATTTTTTCGCGTATCACGGTTAAAAGTCATAGATTGACTGTGTTTTCAACTCTATAGGTAGCTATGTAAGTTTAGGCATACGTGCGGATGACTTGCAGGTCGTGGTTTCGATTCCGGCAGCCGGATTGTCGTAAATTTGCGGCGGCCGTGATAAATTCTTTTTCTTTTTCGTGTTTTTTTTTTTTTTTGTTATTCACCTTTCGCTATCACGTCCAATTTATCATATTATTCGTATTTAGAGTAAATTTTACGATTTTTTCCAAAATTCGAGTATTACTGTCTTTACGGACTCCGTACGGTACTGTTGAAACCTGATTCGCCTTCCCTGCTAATGTATAGGTCGCGTGCAGCCGGGGACGATTGACATCGCGGAGAGCGCCGCTGTCGTGTTGCTAATACCATGTACAGGCTTGAATATACGCGCCCGAAACGTTTTGAATTATAACTTAATTTTGTGGTTTCAGTGACAGTAATGAACGCTGTTCGCGATTCGACGTAGTCAGATTGCCTACATGACTAGCTACTTGCATACGAGCGAATTACACTCCCACTGCATCCGATCCGCCACAAGCGGTTTGTCCGTTCGGGAAACGACTTTCACCCCAGATGACTGATAGCTAGACACTCAAACTCAGAACCCGAATTTCCGATTTCAACACACACTTGACATCCGGACATACACGCCCGGGGCGTGGTCTGCGATTCGACGTAGTCGGATTGCCTACTTGACTAGCTACTTGCATACGAGCGAATTAAACTCCCACTGCATCCGATCAGCCGCGAGCGGATTGTCCGCTCGAGAATCGACTTTCACCCCAGATGACTGATAGCTAGACACTCAACCTCAGAATCTGAATTTCCGATTTCAACACACACTCGAGTTGCGGACATACACGCCAGGGGTGTCGTCTGCTATTCGACGTAGTCGGATTGCTTACATGACTAGCTACTTGCATACGAGCGAATAACACTCCCACTGCATCCGATCCGCCACAAGCGGTTTGTCCGTTCGGGAAACGACTTTCACCCCAGATGACTGATAGCTAGACACTCAACCTCAGAATCTGAATTTCCGATTTCAACACACACTTGACATCCGGACATACACGCCCGGGGCGTGGTCTGCGATTCGACGTAGTCGGATCGCCTACATGACTAGCTACTTGCATACGAGCGAATTACACTCCCACTGCATCCGATCCGCCACAAGCAGATTGTCCGTTCGGAAACGATTTTCACCCAGATGACTGATAGCTAGACACTCAAACTCAGAATCCGAATTTCCATTTTTTCAACACACACTCGAGATCCGGACATACACGCCAGGGGCGTCGTCCGCTATTCGACGTAGTCGGATTGCCTACATGACTAGCTACTTGCATACGAGCGAATTAAACTCCCACTGCATCCGATCAGCCGCGAGCGGTTTGTCCGTTCGGGAAACGACTTTCACCCCTGATGACTGATAGCTAGACACTCAAACTCAGAATCCGAATTTCCGATTTCAACACACACTTGACATCCGGACATACACGCCCGGTGCGTCGTCGCCTACCTGGCTGGCTTTGTCGTACGATCGACTTGAATCGCCGGCCGTGACTTACGACTAGACACTCTCGCAGGTTCAAAAATTACCGCCAAACCATTGCTGCCAACACTACAAAACAAAATAACGACGACCCCACGTTCCGGATCAAAAAACACAGCACCGCCGACACAGTCTTTCCGCCGCAGGCGGGATGACAAACACCCGGATCGCCAACACAGTCTTCCGCCGCAGGCGGGATGACAAACACCCGGAATCGCCAACACAGTCTTCCCGCCGCAGGCGGGATGACAAAAAACCCGCATCTAGTCCTTATACTATAAAACGTGAACCCGACGGCGCAGCCCGTGGCCAAATCTCGAACCCTGTATAAGGAAACGACCAATGAGAAAATTAGATTTTTTTTCCGGCCCGCCGGCCGCGTTATCAACGCTCCTTATCACTCATCTTCGCGATTTTTTCACGTTTTCAAATTTTCAAACGTTTTCGAGTTATACCCCTCCGGGAGCTCCGGGGGGCCCCGTTCGGACCTTATTCGCCTTCCCCGCTACTCTACGAGTCGCGCGCGGCGGTACTTTTTCCCGGCGAGCCCGCCGGAGCGGAAAAGACGTGCACACGACCGCCGCCGTCGCGCGCGTCTTTCGCCGTTTTTTTTTCGAAAATTCGAGTTTTAGCCGTCTTCGACGCGTCTCCGGGCCCGTTCTCCGTTATTCGCGTTCCCCGGTATATTTGTGGTTTGCGCGCGGCCCCGCTTCGTTCGCGGACGGGGCCTCCGCGGAGAAATCGATCGCCGCGAGCGCGGCGTCGTAACGTTTTTCGAAAAATTCGCCGCGGGTCGCCTAAAACCCCCCTTCGAGACGCCCGACTCCGGGACGAAGTCGTATCGCGTTCCCCGCTAAATTTATAGGCGGCCGGTGACCGCACTTCCTACGGGACGAGCCTTGGGTCGAGTGACGATATCGCCGCCGTCGAGCGGGTATTACTATATGCGTGCATAAATACGTGCGTCGGGAGGTTCCATTTTTTTACGCGGATTTCGAGGTTTACACGTCCGAGGGCGGCGGAGCCGGTCGTCCGCTCGCCGACGCGGTTGGATCGCCCTCTCTAAAGCCCCGAGCGGACGTCGAAATCACGTTCGGAATTCGCCGGGACGGCGAAACGCCTTAAGAGTCATTGATTTGCCGGCTGAAATCAATTCGATAGGTAGGTAGGTGGGTTTAGGCGTAGGTGCGTTTGACTCGGGGTCGTGGGTTCGATTCCGGCGGCCGGGATCGGTGATAATTTGCGGCCCGGCACGTTAAATCAGAATTTTTTTTCGCATTTTTTTTTTCGTCATTTACATTATCAACGCGCGCGCTTTTTTTCCGTTTTTTTTTCGAAAATTCGAGTTTTATTATCTACAATTTTTATTATTTACAGGTATGTGCAACGCAACTATCTCATTTAACACGGGCTGGATTGTATGGGATGGGTCAGTTATACTAAATTAGACAAAAGTAATATAACTAACATATTTATTATATTATTATTATAGATGGTCGATATGAATATAGTATAGGTATATTTTGTACCGTACACTAATTTATGTTTACCAATTTGACTCACCTAAAAACTGTAATATATTAAGTACCTACTACATAGTATAGGTATTATGTATTTAATATCTAAACTAATAAATTGGACTGTAAAATCAATAGCTGAGTATAATATAGTTGTTTAGTTATATAACTATTTATTAATGATGATATGCTCATGAATAAATATAAATATATACATAATATATTACAGTTTTTAGGTGAGTCAAATTTAGTGTAGCATACAAAATATACCGTAACAGATTCTAAATAATAAAATATTAATACAATAACAAAATAGAACTTTATGTATTTAATTAAAATCTATCAGGTAAATTGTATTACGATAAGTTTATATACTATTCGGAAATAACTTATGAGTATTATATGAAATTAAATTTTAATAAATAATACTTATTAACGCACCCATATATTTAACATGGGATGGTTCTTTTGTACTTGAATTAGACAGTAGTTTACCTACATAGTATTAGATATATTACAATTTTTAGGGGAGTTGATGTTTGAGGTAATGCAATTTGGTAATTATAAATTTTATATATGATACAAAACTGCTGCAGATACTATATAATACAATAATTTATTATAAATTTATAGATCTTTATGTATTTAATTAAATTCTGGCAGTTAAATTGTATAATGATATGGCTATACTGTTTGATATTGCTTATGTAGGTACGTTTAGTTATAAGTATTAAGTGATCAATTAAACTGTTTGATAATCAATTAGCTACATTTATTAAGCATTGTTTGATACATTCTAACATAAGCATAAAATAAAATTAAACAATAATTATATACACAGCTATATGGCTTTTATTATGTTGTTAAATATCAAATATATAATATACTATGTAGTGGGTACTACAGTTTTCAGGCGAGTCAAATTTGGTTTAGCATACAAATGATGCTACAGATTTTAAATAATAAATATTATTAAACAAAATAAAAATGTATGTATAAAATTAAAGTCTGGCAATTACATTGTATGATTATACGACTATATACCATTTACAACAACTTATATATGTAAGTTTAATTGAGAGTAATATATGAAATAAATTATTTATAAAATAATAAATTAATACTGGATTTTATTATCTACAATTTATATTATTTACAGTGTATGTGCAACGCAACTATTTCATTTAACACGGGCTGGATTGTATGGGATGGGTCTTTTATAATTGAATAGACAAAAGTAATATAACTAACATGCATGTATACTATGTAGTGCTTATCATACTAAAGTTTAGGTGAATTAATTGGTCGAGGTAATGTATATGACTATACTACTTGATTTTACTTATATAGGTAGGTTTGATCGTTTGACATGGGCTCGATTATGTGGTTAAATATTAAATATATAATATACTATGTAGTAGGTACTTAAAATATTACAGTTTTTAGGTGAGTCAAATTATGTACCCATATTCATAGACAAATTATAACTTTTTATGTATTTAATTGTGGCAGTTAAATTCTATAATGGTATGACTATCCTATTAAACTATTTAATGAATACTATTTTATTATCTACACATTTTTTAAGCAACCCACCTATATTATTAAACAAAGGCTGAATTATAGGTTACTTTATACTTGAATCGACAATAGTACAATAAAACTAACCTACTTGAATAATATTTAGTACCCTCTTAATTCATTACAGTTTTAAGTGACTTGATTGATCGAGGAAATTATACATTTTAATGCTGTAGATACCAATATTTTTAATAACTAATAGATCTTCATGTATATCAATATAGTCTGGTAGTTAAATTGTATAATGATATGCCTATACTGTTTGATATTGCTTATGTAGGTACGTGTAGTTATGAGTATTTAATAAATATAGTTTTTAAGTAAGTAATTTATGAACAACTATATTATTAGTTTAGCGGCCTCGCGTCGTTATTCCTATATACAGGCTTGAATATATGCGTCGGAGTGTTAGATTTTTTTCGCGTATCACGGTTTAAAAGTCATAGATTTGACTGCTGTTTTCAACTCGATAGGTAGCTATGTAAGTCTAGGCTTACGTGCGGATGACTTGCAGGTCGTGGTTTCGATTCCGGCTGCCGGATTGTCGTAAATTTGCGGCGGCCGTGATAAATCCTTTTTCTTTTTCGTGGTTTTTTTTTTTTTTTGTATTTAGAGTAAATTTTACGATTTTTTTCAAAATTCGAGTATTTTTGTCTTTACGGACTCCGTACGGTACTGTTGAAACCTGATTCGCCTTCCCTGCTTAATGTATAGGTCGCGTGCAGCCCGGGGACCGATTGACATCGCGGAGAGCGCCGCTGTCGTGTTGCTAATACCATATACACAGGCTTGAATATATGCGCCCGAAACGTTTTGAATTTATAACTTAATTTTGTGTTTTCGGTGACAGTAATGAACGCTGTTCGCAATTCGACGTAGTCAGATTGCCTACATGACTAGCTACTTGCATACGAGCGAATTACACTCCCACTGCATCCGATCCGCCACAAGCAGATTGTCCGTTCGGAAACGATTTTCACCCCAGATGACTGATAGCTAGACACTCAAACTCAGAATCCGAATTTCCGATTTCAACACACACTTGACATCCGGACATACACGCCCGGGCGTAGTCTGCGATTCGACGTAGTCGGATTGCCTACTTGACTAGCTACTTGCATACGAGCGAATTAAACTCCCACTGCATCCGATCAGCCGCGAGCGGATTGTCCGCTCGAGAATCGACTTTCACCCCAGATGACTGATAGCTAGACACTCAACCTCAGAATCTGAATTTCCGATTTCAACACACACTTGACATCCGGACATACACGCCCGGTGCGTCGTCGCCTACCTGGCTGGCTTTGTCGTACGATCGACTTGAATCGCCGGCCGTGACTTACGACTAGACACTCTCGCAGGTTCAAAAATTACCGCCAAACCATTGCTGCCAACACTACAAAACAAAATAACGACGACCCCACGTTCCGGATCAGAAAACACAGCACCGCCGACACAGTCTTTCCGCCGCAGGCGGGATGACAAACACCCGGAATCGCCAACACAGTCTTTCCGCCGCAGGCGGGATGACAAACACCCGGAATCGCCAACACAATCTTCCCGCCGCAGGCGGGATGACAAAACACCCGCATCTAGTTAAATAATAAAAGACTATTTAAAGATTCCAGATAAAAGTCAATCCAACCAGTGATGGCCAGTGTCTCGTATACTATGGTATATCGTATATTGGAGTGAGGAGCCGACAGGGGTTTCAGTATTCAGTCTTTCTGTTCGCCTGTTTGTATTATGGCGAAACCTTATTTATACATTTTCAGAAATTAGAACCACTATAAAATAATATTTTAGAAACAAAATTTAAATTAGTACATTCCGATATATTGGTAATTGGAATTTTGAGTAGATCACTAGAATGAAAAAAGTATTTAGTACCTATTCTAGAATAATAATACAACTATACAAGTAAAACATATTTTTAAGTAGGGATTTAGAATACATTGGTCAAAAAGTATATAAAATACAAAAAAAAAAGTATTTAAATACAAGTGATCGAATACTTAACAATAGACTGTGAGTAAAAGTGATTCAAAAACTATATTAAATTGAAAATTTAAAAACCGTAGTTTTCGGATCACAGTTTTTTTTTTAAACTTAACGATTTATTAACTGTAACCGACTATAGGCACTAGCGGCTCTAACCTTTTTATTAACAATTAATATTAAATTTATTATGCATATAATAATTAATATACCTATTGTATATCTATAATATATTATAATAATTAATAACAATACGTATGCAATATTTAAGTATCTATTAAGTCATAGAAATCGGTTTAGATTTTTAGAAAATTATTTAAGCTGTGACCATCTATTGTTCTATGCTGTGACATTGGTATTATAGAATATTCTATGATATTATCAGGTCTATGAGCTGTGATAATAAAAACGCCAATATTCGATTGATAACATGAAACCCATGTGGACTAGACTCATAATATTATTATTCATAGCCCATAGGTTAACTTTACTATTATTATTGTTGTGAATGAAACGGCGTCTGGCGTTCCGTTTGTCGATAAAGTACCTAATTGGTAATTCTATACTAAATACCTCTATAGTTCTATTCAAACATTTCAAACTATCAACATTGTTACATTAATATTAAATTTAATACCTTAGGAACCTAGGTATCTGTATATATAAAAAGACTTGTCCTGGGTGATTCATCATCGCCTAGCCGGAACTGCTGAAGCTATGGATATGAAATTTTCAGTAAATGTACTTATTACTATGTATAGGCGCACTATGAAAGGATTTTTCGAAATTCGCATTTTAAAGGGTAAAAAGAGCATAAAATAGTTAATTTTTAATTAACGGTGGGCGAGGTTCGCGGTGCGGCAGCCGTCGACGCGCGGTGGCTAGACGTGGCCGCCCAAATTTCCCCTTCCATGTCACCGCCGCCGACACCGCCAACCACCGCGCCGCCGACGAGCAGACGATAGAGCAATAGACCGACGAGCAGATGTATAGATATGTCTCGGATATTCATAACTTTATCGATAACACATTATAATATTATTAATTTCGATTTTAAATTAACATGGTGGCATGACGTGTCATTTATGATTCTATTATAACGCTTGCCGCAATAATCGACGACGCAAACAGGCTTTTCCAACATGAGTAGTAGTGGGGGTAAGCATGCTGTCGTACGCCCGCACCACTGACCACCCACGCGTATCGTTTATATTTTATTTTTATGACGACACTCACGACTTGCGAACTGTTTAACATGTATTTCCAAATGTATACTATAGTAAATAAACACGTACACTTATTAGTCAAGTATTTTACTTATTATTGTAGTATTCGGCACATGCTGTGAAGTTGTGATATGTCTTTAGCGTTTTCGCATACACAAGGTGTTTTACTTATTATTTTTGAAAAATAACGAGTCTTCGTATACGCACACTTACCTACATACTTCATGAACGGTTTTTTCTACATATTGAAATGTATTAAAATAACATGAAGTCGTGAAATATCCTACGCGTTTACGCATACACAACGTCTTTTACTTTCAATTATAGATATCTTTTACATATAACATTTCTGTTGAAAATTAGTTTTGATATCATATTGTCCTATTCGGCACACACTGTTAAGTCGTAAAATATCCTATACTTATTATTTTCGAATATTAATGCGTCATCGTATACGCACCCCAGTTTATGTACGGTTCTTTCTAAACATTGAAGTGTATTAAAATAAAATTTTTTACATTCTTACAATTTTATAAAAAAATAATTAATATGGTTGTCGAATTTTTGAACATAAATGGCACAATAATGCCCCACACTATCGTTCCAATTATTGGTGACGGAGCTTGCCTGTTTAGGGCAATATCTTTTGTGTTATATGACACTCAAGATAAGGCCCAAGAAGTACGTAAAAAGATAGTAACCAATGTGATAAATCATTGGGAAGATTATTCAAAAATGTCACATGATAGGGATGGAAATAATTATCGTAGTTCTGCTGAGCTGGTGGCAGCCGGACAATTATTTTATATATTAGTAGAGATGAAAATGAATGTTTGTGTGTAAATTAGACCTCTGGGAAGAAGATAGGCTAATTTAAAAAATGTTAAATTTGTTTTTTTTTATTCATCGGATTTTAGTACGGTTACGTTAGGATTTTGTATTAATTGATTATATTAATCCTCCATAGGTGGAATTAAATAAAAATGACAAACTTGGTACAATTTTGATACTTTAGAGTTAAATCATACACTTACGTACAAACAGCACGGGGTCTGCGATCTACCGCAGGTAGATTGCCTACCTGATGATATACTGCTGCGAATCAGAATTTTTATTCCGGGAAACAGAAAAGTTAAGATACATTTTGAACACCATACACCATACACCGAATACCAAATAACGAATTGAACAAAGTTTGAGTCATATAGAATTGGTACATTAAACGAGCAACGAAGTACAATTTTACCGTTAATTTCTTTTTCAATTTGATCGAGTTTGTTGTTGAAATGAAATCTGTTATGATGTATTGTCATGTTGTCTTTATCGTCATCATCAGTTATGTTCCATATGCCAGTGGGCGAGTTCATTATTGTTACATTATTTTCTATATCAGATATTATTAAAAATTTAAACAAAATATATTTTTTAAAACTCATAGTAAAATGTATATTTAATGTTAATTTGGGTTCAAAATTATTATAGGTACCTACTATAAAGAAAAGCATAAATATTAAGTTTGTACTATAGACCAGCGGTTCCCAATTAGTGTGAAACCACGGACCCCTAGCTATAACTTAAATTGGTCCGCGGACCCCTTTTTTGTAAATACTTACTTTTCAATTTTATTTTATTATGAAAATGAGAAATAAATTTATAAAATTTATTTTCAATATGATTTAATTTTTAATTTTATAAACAGTCACGCGCGGACAGTCGTACTGTACGCACACGCTTTTATGGTGTCCCGTGTTATGTTCGATTTATCGCGTAAATCCGAACCGTTTTCTACGTATTTTCTACTACTCAACGTGGTTTTTGAACACTTCAAACCCTGCACCGTCAGCTCAACTCACTGACCCCTTGTCTACAGGGAGTACCCAGTTTGGTATATATTAACTATAAGTGCGCTAAATAGTACAGTGTCTGTTTGTATAAATAATTTCACATCCAAGGCACCGTTACTCGCGGTGACCTTTGGACCTGCGATTACACTCGCGTTTCTATCATAATAAAAATTTTACTGATATACGACAATTAATAATAATTGGGTAATTATGAGCTCAACAACTAAGGACAAAAAAGATAAACAATTACCAGATAAGCGTTCAATGACAACATTACCTAAATTGAGTAATAACTCAACAAACGATAAATGGATCGTAACAAAGAAAAGAAATCTCTCTTCCTCTAATTCTGATCCCCCTTTATCACCAATAGTGCAACATAAAAAAAAACTGTTCTCTTCACCAAACAAATTTGAATTACTCAGCGCAGCTGAAACATCCAATGAAGATATTATCTTCGAAGAATCACAGCCCACCACTTCAGTCCCTGCTCATCCCGCAAACAAGCCACCTCCTCCAATATTTATTAAAGGAGTCGAAGATTTCCCGGGCTTATGTACCGAACTAATAAATTTGATTGGTGTCGATAATTTTTATTGCAAATCTACTACGGACAAATTAAAAATTCAAACATCGAACCCAGATTCTTATAGAACTGTAGTGCATTTTCTAAGGAAAGAAAAAGCCGAGTTCCACACTTATCAATTAAATGAAGATAAACCAACTCGCGTAGTTCTGCGTAACCTAAATCCTTCTACTCCGACTGAACTAATTAAAAGCGAACTGGAAGTACGACTATTCGAAGTAAGGCAAGTTACCCCCCAAGTATTACACCGAATCAATAAACACCCCCTTCCACTATTCTTCATCGACTTAGAACCCACAGATTTCTCACATAGTATATACCAACTGGATTCCTTATTACATACAAAAATCAAAATTGAAGAGCCTCATAAGCCAAAGATCATAAGCCAATGTCAAAACTGCCAAGCTTATGGTCACACCAAAGCATATTGCGGATATATGCCTCGCTGCGTCCGCTGCGGAAACAATCATCACTCATCTGCCTGCCCAAACTCGCGTCAAGATCCTATGAGATGCGCCCTTTGTTCCGGCAATCACCCGGCGAACTATAAGGGCTGTTCAACATACAAAGAGCTCCAGCTCCGTAAGAAACCAAATACAAATAATTTTAATCAACATAATCTTAAGTTTAAATCAAATTATGTTAAAGACAGCCACCCACCAACTGACACTCCACCCAATTATCCAACTTATTCTCAAACGTATGCTCAAGCCACTCAGAATCAACCCCCTCCCCAAAATACTCCTCCATTAATTATAGATTCAAATACACAAATGTCAAGTTTTCTAAACGAATTTAAACTCCTAATTAACCCATTAATTACATTACTTACTAAAGTTATTTCCAGTTTATTAGATAAAAAAAATGAATAGCTTAGCCACTAACAAATCACTCGTAATTTTACAATTTAACGCAAACGGTCTCAAAAACCATATTAACGAGTTACAAAATGTATTATATCACAGACGTATAGACATTGCGCTCATTACCGAAACGCATTGCACTAAATATTCCAATTTCCACATACCCGGGTACATCTTACTGAAAGTTAATCATCCAGACAACACAACACATGGCGGTGTAGCGATCTTCATCAAATCCACTATTCATTTCCAACCACTCCCCACCTACTGTCGTGACCACATACAGTCTTGTATGATATTGATTAAATTGAATAGTATTCCAATTACCATAGGAGCCTTCTACTCTTCTCCCCGACATAATATAACTAATATCATTTTAACCGACTTTTTTAACATAGTTAAGAATAATTTTATTATAGGAGGGGACTTTAATGCCAAGCATCAAGCTTGGGGCTGTCGCGTAAACAACCCTCGTGGCGTTGTTCTGCATAATTTTATCAACATAAATAATCTTAATATACTTTCTCCACTAAAACCCACTTACTGGCCTTCATCCATTAGAAAAAAACCAGATATTCTGGACATTTTTGTTGCAAAAATACCCAGCAGTTTATACTGTTCTGTTAATAATATATTAGATCTAAACTCGGATCATTCCTCAGTATTACTCAATATTTCTGCAACCCCACTAACTCGTACTGAAACACCTAGATTATTTTCTCCTCAAACTAACCGTTTACAATTTCAAAATATATTAAACGAACAAGTTAATCTTAAAGTCAAACTAAAATCTAATCTTGATATTGACGAAGCAGTAAATAATTTAACAACTCTCATACAGTCAGCTGCTTGGGCAGCTACTAAACTAGACAATCCACCTAACACTTATTCTAATTTCCAACTCGTTCCCGAACAAATTCGGAGCCTTATTGTAGAAAAACGTAGAGCTAGAGCTAGATACCAATCATCCCGGCTCCCATCCCACAAATCAGCATACAATAAATTAGCTAATTCACTGAAAAAGGTCCTAGCTAAACATAAAACAAATGAATTCGAACAAAAATTACAATCACTATCTAGTACAAATGGTAGTCTCTGGAAAGAAACCAAGCGAATGCTTAAATACAAAACTCCATCGTGCCCACTAAAAAATGCAGACAATACTTTAGCTATCACAGATAACGAAAAAGCCGCTGTATTTCAATCTCATCTATATGAAACCTTCCAACCACATAATGATATCCTTATTCCACAACACTTAGAAAATGTTGAAAGATATCTAAACTCTCCACTACCACCCGCTTGCCCGGTAAAATACTTCACATCCAATGAAGTAAAAAACATGATAATTAAGTGTTCTCGTAAGAAATCTCCTGGCTTCGATTTGATCACAGCGGAAGTCGCTAAATGGCTGCCAAAAAAGGTTATTGTGCTCCTAACCTATATTTACAACGCAATCATAAGACTCTCATATTTTCCACTAAGCTCGAAATTTTCACAAATAGTCATGTTTGCCAAGCCGGAAAAACCTCCAGATACCCCGAACTCGTACAGACCTATCAGTCTCTTACCTTACCTTTCAAAAATCTGTGAAAGGCTAATTCTTAAACGATTGTCTCCTCATATACTCGAAAACAATATACTCCCTACTGCACAATTTGGCTTTAGAGCAAAACACAACACGATTCACCAAGTCCATAGAGTGGTTGATGCTATAAGTACATCTCTCGAAAAAAAATGCTATTGCACAGCTGTCTTCTTAGACATATCCCAGGCCTTCGACCGAGTATGGCACGAGGGTCTACTGTTCAAACTTCGCAAATTTTTACCCCCACCGCTCTTTCTTTTAATCAAATCCTATCTCACAGATCGCCACTTCCAAATACGTTACGGCTCATCAACTTCAAATATAACCCCGATTTTCGCCGGTGTACCTCAAGGAGCAATCCTCTCCCCCTTGCTCTTTAACATATATGCCTCTGACCAGCCAACAACTCCAAACACCACTGTTGCCGACTACGCAGACGACAAAGTAATTCTTTCAATTCATAACGATCCAATCATAGCCTCTTCTAATTTACAGTCTCATTTAAATTTACAATCCAAATGGTATGAAAAATGGCGTGTAAAAGTAAATCACAGCAAGTCGGTTCATACAACTTTTACCCTCAGACACGGTCAATGTCCAAATGTTACAATAAATAACATACCAATCCCACCACTCAATGCTGTTAAATATTTAGGATTAATCCTTGACCAAAAATTAACTTGGAACAATCATATAAGAGCCAAAAGATTAATCCTTAATGCTCGATCTAGATCACTAAAAACAATTTTATCAAAAAATAAATTTACTAGCCTAAAAACAAAACTACTTGTATACAAAACTCTCCTTAAGCCAATATGGACATACGGATTACAACTCTGGGGATCGGCTAAAAAATCCAATTTAAACAAAATTCAAGTCTTTCAGAATATTACCCTTAGAAAAATCGCTAACGCCCCCTTCTACGTCTCTAATGAAACTCTCCACCAAGATCTAGGTATCCTACCTGTTGTAACTGAAGTGAAACTATTTTACAAACGGTTTTTCGACAGACTTGAAAATCACCCTAACCCTCTAATAAAAGAGCTACATACCTTCTCACTACCAAGAAATCCACAACGTAGACTTAAAAGGAAATGGTGTCGTGACCATTTAAATTAATTATACCGCAATTACCCTAATATAACGCCAATTAAGTAAGTGTCACTAATGGGTGGCTTCTTCCTCAAGCAATCCATGTTTTTTTTTTTATACTCTTATCTTATACGCTTATTGTGCAAAATGTATAGATTGTGTATGTGCATATGTAAAATAAAAAAAAAAAAAAAAAAAAAATTTTATAAACATTTTCTTAATATAATAGAAACAAATTTTGTCAAAAAAAAATATATATTTATAAAAAAAAATTTGATTAAACACCTTCAAACTTTATGAGACAAGTGAAATCATTCTTTTTTGTTCATAATTTCGTCTAAGTCCGGCTGCATGCTTGATATTTTAACTCTTAAATCAGCGTCAATATTAAGCCTATTACGATATTTGTTTTTCATGTAACAGTAGGTAGAAAAAACTTGTTCACATCTATATGTTGTGCAAAAGGGGATCAAATGTCTTAAAGCTTTCTCAGCCAGTTGCTTTTGATCATTTTGAACAATTAACCAAAAATCAATTAGTTTTTTATCGTCGAAAATATTTTTCATCTCTCCATTAGTTACCAAATCAATTAATTAATCTTGTTCCTGTTCAGAGAGATTTTCTATTTTTCAATATCACAGTGAAATGGATTTCTTATCCACATATTATTTGGGTCAGGTTGATGAAAATATTTTCTTAATATTTTGGCCATGCTCAACAAGTGTTCAGATATTTCACTCTTTACCTCCTGTGATAGACATTCACACGAAGATTCCAAAAAAGATTGTAATGTCGGAAAGTTACTGAAAGAGTTCTTTTCAACACGTATTGCCCAAATTTCAAACTTTTTTATAGTTGCTTCGATCTTATCCTCAACGTGAAAAACGTCAATATAAATTCCTTGTAAACTTAAATTTAGTGTATTCAAGTATTCAAACACATCAGCCAAGTAAGCTATCTGAGACAGCCAAGAAAAATCAGTTAACAAGCCTACAAACCTGGTTTCGAGAAGAAATACTCGAACTTCGTCTCTTAGAAAAAAAAAAAACGCTGAAGAATTTTTCCACGTGAGAGCCATTGAATTTCAGTGTGCAAAATAAGCTGAACGTGGTCACTTTCCATGCCTTTGCAAAGGACTTCAAAAAGCCTTGATTGTAGAGGTCGTGACTTAATAAAGTTTATAATTTTCACTACTTCCTCTAAAGTTGTTTTCATGTGTTCTGATAGGCGTTTAGTCAGCATCTAACTTGGACCCTTTGTACCATTCTGAATTAACGCTGTTTGAATTAGAAATATGAGGTACCACCTCAACGGGCTCAATTGTAGAATATAAAGATGATGAACTCGATGGAGGACAATCAATTACACCCTCTACTGGCTCTACTTGATTTATAGTATAAGAAGTATGAGAATTTGAAGTTTCAGCTGGTAAATTTTGAGGTAAAATATAAGATTCAGGATTAGATGATTTTAGTTTTTTTGAGGATACACCAAAAAAGTCTGTAATGCGTTTAGCCATGGTGATTTATATTTGAATTAAGCTAAAATGTAATAATTAAAGAATTATTAATTGAAAATTGCTTATAAAATGTATATTATATACTACACCTAATACCTATACTCGTATAAGAATATTTTTAACTATTTAAATTATGATTTTGTATTATAAAAATATATCGTACCATAAATCATCTTAAGACTATGAAATTAATGATGACAATAAGGGTTTGGTGAATTCACGAAGATTTTTTATATTAAACACTTTCCAAATTTTTTGTGAGTTTTTATATTCCTCCATCGTTATATTTTTATCAGTGAGAGAACTATAAAATTTTTCTATAGGAGGTAAACATGTTTCATTAAATTTGTCTTCACAATCCATATACTCATAGGGATAAGCTAACTTTCTTGTAACTAAATCTAAATGTTCTTCAGGAAAATATTTACTAAGTTCTTTAAATTTAATTTCGAATCATTTCTCAAATTATTTGTTAACTTCTCTAAAGAACTCGGTAAAAATTGTAATGAATCTATAAATCTTAATTCTGTAAATAATACTTTTTCTTCGCCATTCCTAGTTACTACACGGCGCATCATTTTTGAAAAAGAAATATATTTTTCCTCATTATTTGAGATTAATTTTATTTGTTCATCATCGTTTCCAAATTCCTTTAAAAAATAGATGGGCATCATAACCTGAAAGATTGTGAAAAACAATTGGTATAAAAGGTGGATTTTTATAATTAAGATTGCATATAGAATGTGCGGCTCCTCTATATTCTCCAGTTAAATGGTCATGATCCTGAACTTTCCTCATATTTGTATTTTTATTTTCTAATTCTTTTTGAAGCATATCTTCATAATATTTTAATTTTTTAACATCTTCAACACCATCTTTAATTGTTTTAAATTTTTTATAATATTCAATAGTGTCATTAATTATTTTAATTTTTTTCCGAATGACTGCTGCTATAGACTATAATAGCCAATGGGTACCTATAACAGGGGTGTCATTTCAACTTTTTGAAAGGTATGCTAACAACTAGGAAGGCCAAACAGATTTTCAGCAGTTCAATATTATATATTTTAATTTGTACTATAGTGTTATTACAAAAAATTATTCAAATCTTTCTATTTTCCATGTACTAATCTTCTATATTACATCTAATAATACTAACTTTGTACTTAAATGATTTAAACTTAAGTTTAAATATTTATAAACATGATTACCTATACTAAAACACATTGTATTTTTGTTCAATGTACTGGGTCCAGGAATTCTAAATTATATTAATAGTAGGTATGTAATGAACAAGTACATAAATAGTGTATATTATAAAACAAATCCTAAAATCCTCAATTATTCATAAAATACTTAATATAAACTTATCATTATTATATTTCATTTAAATAATTAAATAATTAAATAATACATAATACATTAATAATAATATCACATAGCCATAGTTGCCAATACTTAAGTGAGTTAATATCAATAAAAAAAAGAGATTATTCTTGCCTAGCACAAAATAAATTATAGTTAGTTAGGCCAAAATATAATCTTTATAAATTTTAAGTGCCTATGCATATGCATACCTTAAATAACACCCCTGACCTATAATATACAAATCTATACCCAGGTTTATACTTATATTTTTACCGTTCAGTTTTTGGGGAGTATATGTCATGTCAGCATCCGAATCATCAAAATCCTCATCGATATCTGTATCATCTAATATTGTATTGGATAAGTACTTATAAAATAATTAACTAAGTTTATCATTGATTACCAGCTCTTTCTATAAACTCGGGAGGAGTTAGGACTTTCTGTGGGACGGCCTCTAATATTTTGTTTTTTTTAGTTTTTTGAATTGTATTCTTTAAACAATTATCATCATTAAACTGTTTTTTGAATCTGTCTTTCCTAGTTTCCTTGCCTTCGTTTGATGATGACAAGTCTGATGTAAAAGTTGCTTTAGTAGCTTTCATTTTAGCTTCTTTTAAACTTACCATAAAATTAGGTATAATTTTAAGATAGTTTTCATATAATTAGGTATTTGTCAATAATTAGTAATTAATTGTTATATAATAATCCATATTCTTTAATAATATTAAATTATTTTAAAATTTTATATTTAAAACACTGAAAAAAAATGTATATATAATAATATATAGCCAATTGGAAGGAACAGCCTCAACAACATTTTCGTGTTTAAACACAACGACAGAAAAAGTCATTTTTCAATAGGTACAGGTATTTTACTAAAATTAAATTTAAATAAGAAAGACTTGTACAGGTATTCTTAATTATATTTTATTTAAATTATAATAGGTATATTATATTATTAAAATATATAGTTTAATATATATAATATGTATATAATTATTATTTTTTAAATACCTTTAATACCGATAAATTTATTAATAACTAATTAGGTACAATTACTGTAAGAACAAATAATAATAATTTTTATTTAATATTCTAAATGTATAATTGGTAATGCTATGTTTTGGCCATCTTTTTTTTTTTTTGTTTGGCGATACAAAGTTATCAATCTACTTAAAAATTGGAACATTCATGGAAACATGATAATATTTCTAACGAATTTCTTAAACCAACGATCCTTCCAAGTAAAAATTGGAGATCTAACTTCTAATACTTTTGTGTTAGAAAATGGAGTACCGCAGGACTCCCCTCTCAGCATTTTTTTATTTCAGATGGCAATCAATAACCTTCCCAATACCATTTCAAATCCTGTAAAATCAATTATTTTTGCTGATGATACCCACTTATACATTCGAGGTACGCAAATTTCTGAAATGACCAGATTACTTCAAAAATGCCTAAATGACCTTTCCGAATGGTGCTTCAAAGCCGGCTTTATTTTCTCGCCTCAAAAAACTAAATGCATTCTTTTTTCTAACAAAAGGAAATTAACCAAACTGAAATTGTTTCTCGGTACTACTTGTCTAACATTTGTAGATGACATTTCAATACTAGTTCTAAATTTTGACTCAAAACTTACTTGGAAATCTCATATTATGGCACTAAAAAAAAACGCATACAAAAGCCTTAATGTCATTAAGACCTTAAGTCATTATGAATGGGGTGCCGAAGGCACTATACTATTAAATGTATATAGATCGCTGGTAAGATCCAAACTAGGCTATGGTTCAATTTGTTATGGCAACTCAGACTCAAAAATCTTAAAAATAGTTGACACAATCCACAACGCAGGACTGAGATTGTCAATTGGAGCCTTTAAAAGCAGCCCGATAATAAGTTTGCTTTCCCTGACTGGAGAACCTCCACTTCATTTCCGTAGACTTAAATTATCTCTTAATTATATAGCTCATATCTTATCTACACCAAACAATTCAACCATTCTTTTTTTAAATAAAAATCGATTTTCCAAAATATACGAACATAATCCTAAATTAGGAAGACCATTAGGACTAAGACTACAGCAAGAGATGATGGAAATTAATATCGTAGCCAATGAAATATGCCAACGTGAAAACTGCCAGATACCTACTTGGAAACAACCAAATTACCGAGTTGATACAAGCCTATCAGTTCACTCGAAAAAAGAAACTTCAAATATTATCTACAATAATTTATTCAACGAACTTATACATAGTTCCAGTACCAGTACTCAGATCTACACCGGTGCTTCTAAAACTGAAATGGGAATAGGACTAGCAATAGTCCACCTAAACGAAACCAAGCAGTTCAAACTCAACATTTACAACAGCATTTATACAGCAGAATATCTTGCTTTATAAAAAGGAGTCCAATTAGCTCTACAGATTCAAGATACCAAAATAGATATATGTTCCGACTCACTCAGTGCCTTAGCTAATCTGCAATCAATAATACTGTCAGAGCCACTGGCTATACTAATTAGCAACCTTCTTTCAAAATCAAGCAATGATATTCAATTCGTATGGGATCCCTGGTCATTGCAACATAAAGGGAAATGAAAAGGCAGATGAAGCAGCTAGAAATGCAATTATGAGTCCAAACAGTGAATTAATCCCCTTTTCCTCACTTGTTGACATAAAGAGGAATATAAATAAATACTGCGTTGAATGGTGGAACACAAAATGGCACAACACCACGGAAAACAAACTTAGAGAAATTAAACACTCTGTTGAACTCTGGCCTAAAAACACTGACCTAAATAGGAAAAATGAGGTAATTCTTAATCGCTTAAGAATCGGCCATACCAAATTCACACACGGACATCTCATGGCTAAAACAGATCCAACCCCTATGCCCTACATGCAACATAAACTACTCTATCAAACACATCGTTGTCCACTGCCCAAACTTTAACGCAGCCAGAAGAGACTTCAACATCCCTGATAACCTGTATGACGCTATTGGTCCTTTTTCTAACAGGCGAAACACAATTTTATACCTTAAAGAAATTGAATTGTATAACAGCATATAATAAGTTTGTTTATTTGTAATACTTGTTTTTAATTGTATATAATCGAATTGTCCAATAACTTATAATACCGTAAAATGTAAAAATGTAATAACAGTAAAGCTAATAACCTTGTAGTTGATGCTTAAACAATAAAAAAAAAAAAAAAAATAATCCATATTCTTTAATAATATTAAATTATTTTAAAATTTTATATTTAAAACACTGAAAAAAATGTATATATTATAATAATATGATATCATTGTGTTTAACTAAAACATTATTACTTACTAATATCTGTTGCCAAAACCCGGACACTATACCAGTTGTACTCATATGTATTTGGATGCATCATTTTTTCAATCAATTTTTGTGGATTAAAGTTTGACTTCGTCCAAGCACACTTAATGCCATCTTTTGGTAGCCAATTGGAAGGAACAGCCTCAACAACACTTTCGTGTTTAAACACGACAGAAAAAGTCATTTTTCAATAGGTACAGGTATTTTACTAAAATTAAATTTAAATAAGAAAGACTTGTACAGGTATTCTTAATCATATTTTATTTGTAGCCACTGGGTTACTCCTTTTATCAAGCAACTCATGTCAACTTATTATTACTTAAAGCTCATATTCTTATTGTAAAAATCTAATTTACAGATTGTATATATTCTACTAAAATATAAAAAAAAAAAAATGTTAAAAATTCTAGATTTTGCCAAATTTAAGTTATAGGGGTCTATACTATTTTTCAAATGAGAACGCACAGGGGGGCGGACGAAAACCGATCGAAACGCGCGCACGTCCTCCCCTCTCCCGACAATTTCAGCTGTCGTTAGTGGTACCACCTTGTGTACACAGTGAGTTGTATTAACACAACACTTGACGGCCGCTCGTACGTGTAATGCTGAGGCCACACAGAACGCTACACGCGCTATGTTCGCGATGTTTGCTATATGAATAAAAAATAGTTTTCTATCTTGAAGACGTAAATGACCACACAGAATAGTGTACGCTACGTTTTGTTCTTAGCTACGTTGCGAAGCGTCGCCGAGTGTTTGATTTGTGGCTATATTTTTGAGCGATGTGTCGCGACGTGCAACGTGATATTTTTTATAGTTGAAAAATTCTGAACCTTTAAGAGCCGGTGCCTTAATACGAACATGCTTCCCATCGATTGCAGCAACACAATGAGGGAAGTTCCATTTTTCT
>SSSL01000283.1:0-52546 GCA_008086715.1 Sitobion miscanthi
ATAATAATCGTCACACGTTTCGGTTCACTCGATTTCGAGTACGAACGCCACTCCACGAACGCCAAATGTATACAGTTTCTGTGGGTTTGCTTTATGTAAAACTACCGAGAGTAGGTCACGAGGTTGAAAAAAATTAACTTTTTTTGCAGTGGACTTATAAGTGTAATCTCCGGGTGTCCGACAACGGCACCATTCGTTTGTTTGACAAAAGTCGGTGAAAATTTGTGTAATAAAATTATGCTGTGAATTTTTTTAAATTAAAAACCCTAATACATTTTAAACAATATACACCTTCAATAATTATTATAATTATTCATCGTCTGGTGTTATGCACTTGTCCCAACTCTCAACGACCATATCACTTGTTTACACAACGATGGAAGTCTTCAACTCTACAAGTGGAGTAGGTGCCTAAGTAGGTTAAATTGATTCACCGGGTGTTTGCTTTTTTTTCCCCCGACGTCATCAAACCTCCATATTTTTACGTAGGTTATAAACCGAATAATTATTAATATAAATGTGTTCGTTGGTTTTTTTTCGATTATAAAATGTAAAATACGATTATACATCATATTCTTTTGAACGAATACCAACGGGTTCGGTCTCTCGTATTAATTATTCTACCACTGTCGCATGTCGTAACGGTGAATTGAAGAGAAAAAGAACACGGTTGGCCGCACGCGAAAAAAATATTAGATATATAGGTACATAATAATATCAGCAAGCTCGCGGGATTCGAGAGACGTCTACAATAATCGTATTTTGCCGGTAGTTCTGAATGAATTACGGATCTATCGTTATAATAGTGTAATAAATCACACGCAGAGTACCATATTTGAATACACTGCGCTAATATTATTTGTATATAGACATACGCGGCTTTTAAGGTTATCCAAACTATTGTTGAGTTTGAAAAATGCTTTTAAAATGTTGTCCACATAGAATGCACGAACAATATTGGGTACCGATACTCGGGTGTAATAATTTTATTGCTGTATATTTATTGTTTTTTAATATTTTTTTTCCTGAACGTTTCTAGAATGAAATATACAGATGATTACCGTTGATTTTAAAAGGCATATTTACGTATTATTACATTGATCAAATATTACGATTTACCAATGTAACTGTAATTTTAGAATTTATGGATATTGTGTTTGAAAAATTCAGCATTATTTTATTAACAAAAACGAATATTTACAATCTGTATAACCAAATACAATTTGTAGTGTATACAAAAATGTACAATGCTTGATGGATTGAGTGAAGGGGGCTCCATTGAGATCACTTTTAGATAAGAATCTACTCATTTTTAACATTATCCTAAGCAATTTAAAATTTTAAAAGCAAATGTTGCCGTGAATCAAAGATATGAGCGTCACAAATATCGTATGAATTCCGTCAAGTAAAGATACACAGTCCTGGATCACTGCTGTGGACTTAGATATTTCATTGTATTATAGAAGTATATTTGAGTCTTATAATTTCATATTTTGTAACTAAAAGATAATTTGTTTTTAGTTTACAAAGTTTTATGAAAAACAATTTTTTATTTTGCTATGCTATCTGCAGTTACCGGGATTCAGTATCTCTCTATAATATAGATATTGTTTATTACTTAATATTGTTCTGTTTCCGCTACAATAGGTACCAGACACTATTTGTTTAACAGTGAACAGTCAATCCTTTAGTATTAATTTCAAAGAATTATCAATATAAATAACAATCAATTATTTCTATTTGAGGGTATATCATTCATTTTATACTGAACAATTATAATATTTCTAGATAAATTTGAATTTGTTTTAAAAAACCCGATATAATTTTAAATTTAAATAAATAATATTTGAAAATGTCTATTGTGAATTATTGTGATAACTGATCATAAAATATTTATAATATAACGTTAGGTAAGCAAACATGTGTATGTGTGGCAAGGTTTTTACTACTATGAACCCGGGATGGCAACATTCCGGGAACGATATATAAATATATATAAATTAATAAAGTTTAAGAATTAAGTATATAAAATAATATCATACACCTATATTAATACTTTATCAACTATCAAGTACGCAAATTATTTTGCTTATATCCCAATGAACAAATTACACAATCTTAAGGTTTTAATATATTAGTGTATTGGAACAAAAACATTAAACAATGACTATTATTTTATTTTCGTACATTTTTGAATATAATAATTACATAATATATTGCAAACTGTAATTGTATCTGTTAGTTATACAGCTTATAGTAAGTTTATACCTGTTGGCGGTCGCCGGTTGGCGGTATTTGTGTGAAAATAATTACATTTTATGATTTCAAGAAGTTTGTGATAATTTACATTCAAAATTCTCATAAAAAATTGCATAATTATTTCCATTATACTCTGGCGTATCTAATGTCTGGCTCCGAACTGTTTGTGTATATTTTGGGGTGAGAAATAAAATAAATCTGTACATTAGGTCCAACGAGTTTCGTCATCAATAACATTGATAAATTAGTTTCGAGCGTATAATTCTGGTTTTTACGTAGTTTAAATTGTTTTTCATTTTTCAGTTAAAGTATAAACTAAATAAAAACAAGGAATACAAATTATACATCACTTTGTAAGCGAGGTTTAATGTAGGTAAAATGTAGTAAAATAACAATGTTTTATTTACTTAATATACAACTTATTATCTATAATAATCAATTTAAATTTAAAAGTCAATAAATATTATTTAAACATTTTTTTTAAAGTAATTTATGCAATCAATACGGTTTTATGTAATATTCTATACTTTTGAAATTAATTTCAAGAAGATTATTAAGTTAGATTTAGAATTTTGGTTGCAGAAATAATACCTATATATAATTACAATTTTGTTATTACATGCAAAAAATTAATCCAATCTTGAGAGTAACAACTAAATGATATATGATTAAATCAGTATCCAGCAACACAATACGACAAACATCGTCGTCATTTTACCGTAATTTCCACATAAGTCGGCAAATTATATTTAATATACTGAACTTTTTTTTTTAAATATTTTAACTGATATTATGATCATTGATGATAATCAAACCAAAGATATTGATTTTAGATTTATTTAAATATTAATTTAATTTTTATCCCACTTGATGTGTTTGTTGAATTAAATATTTTCATTTTATAATTAAAAACACGACGCCTAGTAATTTAAAAGTGTAAATAGTACTGAAGATAATAATCGTTCATTTTTAATCATATCTGTGTCACATTGAGTATTATTTGAACTTTAAGTTTTTAAATAATATATTAAACGCGTGATGTATGAATATTATTAACCAGCGTCGCATTATAGTTTGTCGTTTAATAATTCTACACGTCTATTATAGTTATTACAATGGGTTAAAATAAATAATAAACAATAGTGTAAAATAAAAAGCACAATGTTTAACAATATTTACGATTTGCTTTCTGGACGATCAACAAGTATATTTTTGCATTCCAGTCGACTGTAGATCCGTGTTGTATTTTTCTATTAATATGATACTGTCAAAATTGTTTTCCATGCTTATAGTCTACATTGAATCGGCTAGTTAAATACATAATAACAATATTATAATCAAGTAAGCCATATATACGTTAGTGGAATGGCGCTGGTATTCACCACAACTACTATGGTGACGTCAAATTCGCAAACGTTCGAGAATCAGCACTATACGTCAAACAATGTAGCTAAGGACACAGACCAAAGATTTTTCTAGTCCTAAAAATAATAAAACAAAACGTGATCACTGTGGTTAAAACCACACGACCAACTGGAAGAGAGTGCTACCAACAAGAAGAAAAAAATCACTGTTGTTGAAGTACTGTGTAAAGAAAACAACTGCAATAACTATTGATATCAATCTCACTTCTCCGGCTATAACTTTTCATATACGCAGATGGCTACAACTTTAAAATACGACCAGACTCAAATGTCAAAACAAAAACCAAAGATAAATGATAAACTCGTATGATATTCTGGTTGTGATAGTGCTGTAGAATAACTGACTAGGTAACAAAAATGGAACAAAAGAATATCCTTCGCAACCCCCACACAACAAAATTAAAGAATTATTTTTTTTCATTTGTTATAATATTTTAAATGTGTCAACATATTACATGTTATTACAAGTTTTTTAATACAATTAAGAATTTATTTATTTAAGTACTAGCTGATCCGTGCACTTCGTTACCCGTTAAATGTACAAACTGTATATGACTCAAACTTTGTCCAATGCCTTATTTAATATTCGGGGTATGATGTTCTAGATTAATCCTAACTTTTCTGTTGCCCGGAATAAAAATTCTTATTCGCAGCAGTATATTATCAGGTAGGCAATCTACCTGCGGTAGATTAACGGCAGATCCCGTGCTGTAAGTGTATGATTTAACTCTAAAGTATCAAAGTTATACCAAGTTTGTCGTTTTTACTTAATTCCACTTACGGTGGATTAACTACCGATACATATAATATCAAAACACAGCGTACAAAATAATTAAATGCATTGAATGAATACACTGATTTCACGGCAACCAATAATTATTATTATAATAGCTTTAAAATCCTGACAACCATTTATAAACAAAAATTTCCACCGTAAATCTCTGAATCACCGTTTGAGCACATCCTCTGGTTGGACCTAGGGGGATGATTTGAGAATTTAAACCATCCGAGGTGTCACCCAAACGCATACAAAAAATTCATTCAAATCGGTCCGGCCGTTCTCGAGTTTTAGCGAGACTAACGAACAGCTCATTTATATATATATATATATATATGGTATGGATAATCAGAAGATATGTGACGCGTGTGTTAATTAAGGAGTGGACGTGATGGGGGGGATTTTGTTTATTAGGGATGTTAGAGCAGCCAGGAGGGGGTTTAGGACTAATTTTAACTCGTTAAAGAAATTTGTGACGATTTGCAGAGGTTGATCGGATGGTGGTGTGTTCGCTGTGGCTTAAAGAATTGAAAAACAAACCGTTCAAAAATATGTACTTTTATATACTATACCCGAGTAAACTGTCTGCAACAAATTAAACGATTATTCATTATTTAAGGCAACAGGATGGATAAAGAGATCTGCCTTGAGTCTATGTACCCAACATCAATAAGCAAGTAAGATATATCATTTGTACGTTGTGAACAAGACAAAGCTGAAAGGTTCGCATGCCATCTGTTACGTCAACTAAATTTCATAGATTCTGAGCTCTATATTATAATAGCCAAAATATAGCCATCGGACTATTTCCATTGAATACAAGTTTGAAAGTAACGATGATGGTTTAAACCATGAAACCTATGATATTCCTATATAGTTGAAGAAGAAATCACCAAGTTTTCCCACAACTATCAGATAAGACTGATACGAAATATCGTTTGGGTATACCATACAAAGTCAGAGAAAGTTAGATGACTCGTACGTCTGAATCCACACGCCTTAGATTAGTAAGATTTAGTATTATATATATTATAACTAGCTTAAAATATTTCATCGTCAATAAAACCTCTATATTATCATATTTAGAGTATAAGTAAAAAATATAACATTATTTAACATTCCATAAAAGATAACATCATTGGGACATTTCCATTTACAGTGGCATATTTACAAGAGGGGTGAGGGTATGCTGGATAGATCTCCTTTCTTGATTTTTTTCCCAACATTTTGTATCCTAGAATAATATATTATTATGTTCCTGAATATTTTTATAACACAGAAAAAACACACTGAAGTACTTAGCGTACAAAATATGCTTTGAGAAAATAAATATGGAATATTATAAATACGTTTTATATACCGATTATATACTATAAGAAATGTGCAATTTCTAGGTACTATAGTTATTATAATATCTATTATATCTAGAGTCTAGACCAACTAAACAATCGATCACGCGCGGCGGAAATTGTCAATTTTCAGAAAATAATAACACCGATACAGGTAGTAAGAAAAATAAACACGACAGTCTCGATGAGATATCCACATATAATGATGTTTTTCAAGTTCACAGAGGATTAAGTAGGACTTATGTCGACACAAAAAATAGTTTGACAGAAGTAAATATTTAATACGTCTTTTCCTATATTTTATTTATTGTAAATAAGAACATATCCTTATTATTGGAACAGACCAAATGGGTTGGCCTTATTGACATGTAACCAATTACTGATAATAACATCAGATTGTATTGTGACTCAGAAATAAAAAAAAAAAGTTAATTAGTTTTTATATTATAATTTTGAAATTGTAAATACCTAGTAGTGATGGATATATGTGAATTCGATATATTATTATAAATAATAATGTTTAAATGTCTTAAATATTTCTAAATATGCATAGGTATTCAATTTTTTTTCACCAAAACATATTTTAATTACTCAATTAACATGTAGTTGTACATCATTTTGGTGAAATATTTTAATTTATGCTGTTAATAAGTTACTATAATTTAAAGAAATTGGAGGGTATGAATAAATTCATACACCCCTCCCCTAGAAAAATAACACTTGTGTTAACGTTTCGGAAAAAAACACTGCCTATATTATATTGAAGAAAACTCAAATCCCAACCACCTTCTTTGAATCAAAATAACCTGGATTAGACAAACCATATTATAAGTATAATAATCGTACAATAAATAAAATATTAATAAACAAAAATTACAATTTACATTAATAATCTAAGTGTAAGGTACATTTAATGGAGTGGAAGGCCTAAATCTATAAAAATAACCATAGAAATGGATTAACTGCAGTGATATTACAGCTTTAAAATCTTATTTACTTATTTATTCTGAGTTATTATAATATGTTTAAGAATTCGATTGTTATGCCATTTTCCTGTAATAAATTAACACTTGAGGCACTGAACACAAAATGCACTACGTAAAATATACATTACAGAAAACTAATAGATATAAGAATATAATTTATCACATCATTTATGAATACGTAGAATAAACTATCGACAAATATTGTATATACCTAAGTAGCGCGGATCTATAGCCGGAAATAAATACGATTTATGGAATATGTTTCGCAAACTCGATAATTTTGTGCCATTGTACATTTGTATGATATTGCCGTAAGTAATATATTCTGTATAACTGTGTTTTTATTTGGAGCAATATAAAATTAAATTGATCCATTTTCATGAAATATTTATTTTTCTAAGCCGCAATCCGACGATAGGTAGATGTCACCATCCTCCACGTATCCATTACGTCTAAACCGGATCATACAGAAATATCATTCCCCGTTGGGTATTATGTAAATTCAATTGATATGCGAATTGAATTTACGATCGCAGCCATTTCTTGTACACGATACGATTTGAATGTACCGATAACTGGCAAAAAGCCCGATTTTGAGTTATAATATATTATCCATACAAACAACGTCGTACTATAGTCTTGAAATTAGTAATATCGTTTATATTATTATGTGCGCACTATATTATAAGTAATAACTATTTCGTGGTTGTGTGTTTTTTTATTACAATATTTAGAAAAATCGTAGTTCGCTCGTGTGTGTTACTTAACCGCAATCAGTGCATATAGTTCGTCGTCGCCATAAGTTAACAAACAACAGCTGTTACGTCAAGTTTGACAAGGCCCGTGTGTATACGAGAGCTCGACTCGTATATTATACGTCACCGACAGCAGCATGGCACGTCAAGATGTTCACCATGACATTAGATGAAAAGGGTTGGATCCGGTATAAGGTTTAAAGCGTAAACATAATATTTTAATAGTAGTACGATTAATGTATAAACGGAAAAAAATATTTTGAAACAAACATATTTATTTTTAATCGTCCCATGCAAATTAGGTATATTAAACATGGTTTATGATGACAACGTATAGTTGCCTAATATTATTATTATGATGATACGCGTTTAATTTAACTATTGTTAATACGTATATAGATAGAATTTAGATGCATTAGAAAAGTAATTTTAATATTATAGTGACGGAACACATTGAATGAATAAAAAATAAAATATTAAATAAGTACAACTATTTTGTTTATTTTTTATTTTTTACATAGTGGGATTGAATGCCAATAATTGTGAAATACTATGTCATTTTTTGTTTCACGAACATTTTAATGTCGTTTACTAGTCCGAAGTTTATTGTGGTGTATAACATTATTCTAGTTGTGAGATCCGGTGCCTGAAAAAAAAAATACATGGAAAAGTGAGATAACTTTATCCTTCCATTATACTTCAAAAAATGGCAGGAAATTATTTTAACAAGAGCAAGAATCAGACACTGTTAATAACCTTAAGAACCCACGCACAGCTCGTGAGTAAACACCCAGCACCCATACTATACAATGCCCAATTAACTTAACAACTCGTCATATCGGTCTAGTATGCACTGTATTAAAAAATAAAATAAAATACCATATGGATTAAAGCCAACTTTCAAGAATCCCCCAATGAAGATAACAGCAAAAAAGTCCTTGAATTTCTAACCAATTCGATATTGTGAACATTTTTTGACTAATGATTATCTGTAAATATAAATGTAAAACCTTTTCTTAAATTTAAAGTGCACTTATTTTACACAAGGATAATTTCTAAAACATTAATCAGTAATTAAAAACAAAAAAAAAAATTTGGATATATTTAAATAGTTTTGACACCATTCTATATTAAACGATAATATAGTTTAGTTTACTAAAGTCTACAACTAGTGAATGAATTTTTCAAAATTCATTATATTTTGCTAATGGCCTGGAGAAAAACAGTCCTTTTCATCCCTCTACAACTGAACGAACCAATATAGTTCTGTAACCAAATATCTGTTTCGTCACGTGGACAATCCTTGTTTTCAAAAATTTATTTGTTCAGTAAAATTTCACTGACACCCACCACTGGAGAATGCAGGGCTAGAAAACATTAAAATAATTTAAAATTTATTTGTATTTAACTTTAAAAATAACAATTTGTTTTACATTAATTACAAACATCATAAATTTCAAGTGACAATGATGGTAAAAACAGATGGATACCTAAAAACACAATTAATAAAACGAGTTGAGATGTAAAGTGTTAAAAATGCCAAAAGTTATACCATCTTTTCCTTATTGGTTGCGTAATTGCGTGTCTATACAACACATTTTGGTAATTTTTTAAGGGCATTATTATTGCGTCGAAAAGCGTTTTTATGGCATTTTCAGTTATTTTATAGAGAATTTTTGATATTTTTCAGGGCATTTATATCTAGATCTTACTCATCAGTCATCATAATATTGTATCCTATAGTACGCACTACCATTGATTATAAAAACTATGAAATACTACATTATAGTTTATAATTAATGATACTACTAACTTACACAACACTTAAGTACCTAAAAATGTATAGAATCGCCGAATCGCATTGTGATTTCATAGAGCAATATTGTTTATTCTAATAATTATTGTATAATAAATAATGCTAAAAAATTTTTTTGTAGCGCCGATGTAAAAACAAATATACACATGCTGTTCTGTACGGTACAATGATAGACAGTGTGTATATTAGGTATATCGACTCAGGAGAAGTGGACGGGTTCGCCGATCAAAACTCCGAGTGCTAGTATGGTGTGTGTGTGTGTGTGTGTGTGCTTATAACTTAAGATATATGGGTAACTCAAATAATGGTAACTAAATTGTGTAATGCACTAAATGATATACATGTAATAAATATCAAAACTATATAAACATAATAATAATATGGTACCCTTCTGGCACGACGAATAATCGTATACAAATTTAGCACTTTTGGCTCAACAAATATTATAAAAAATAATTACAAGCATGAGCTTGCTCAGCCAATGGATTTAACAATAATAATAACAGTAATAATGATAATAATAATTCAAAACTCACAGGTTTGTGGCCAGCTGGTCCTGCACAGTAGTATGAAAAGGCCGCTTCTGGATACCCCCCGCTTCACCACCCCCCCCGCCTGTATTACGCCACCCTGAGCCCCCCGAGCCACCCTACCCCCGAGCCACCCTACCCCCGAGCCACCCTACCCCCGAGCCACCCTACCCCCGAGCCACCCTACCCCCTACCCTGAGCCCCCCGAGCCACCCTACCCCCGAGCCACCCTACCCCCGAGCCACCCTACCCTCGAGCCACCCTACCCCCTACCCTGAGCCCCCCGAGCCACCCTACCCCCGAGCCACCCTACCCCCGCCTACACCGAGCTAACCCCCCGCCTCACCCCCTACCTACCCTGAGCCCCCCGAGCCACCCTACCCCCGAGCCACCCTACCCCCGAGCCACCCTACCCCCGAGCCACCCTACCCCCGCCTACACCGAGCTAACCCCCCGCCTCACCCCCTACCTATACCTACGTCATCACCGCCCTACCCCCCGCCCGTACCTTCGTCACGGGGCTCATAGTAAGCTTACCCCCCGCCTCACCCCACTACATCGCCGACCAATACCGAGCTAGCCCCCCGCTTCACCACCCATCGATACCATGCTACCACGCGTCATCACCCCCCGCCCGAACCTCGGTAACGTTGGCCATACCGAGCTAACCCCCCGCCTCACCCCGCTACATCGCCACACCGCCACGCCCATTAGACGCTCGCCGCGCGGCGTCCACCCCGTCCGCGGCGCGCTCTGTCCGTGACGCGGACGGGCTCATCGGCCGCCGTCCGCTCGACCCGTATATCACCGACGGTGGCGCCATCTATCCGATAATCGGACGGACGCGGTTTTTCGAATTTTATCATATTATATTTCAATATTACCGTGTTAAAACGTTACCCCCACCACTTATGCTTTATAACGCGAATAGATTAAGTTTAAATAATATACATATTTTCAGTAGGATACCAATATAAAACGCAATTAAATTGATCAATGTAATTAGATGTTTATTCAATAAAAATATATACATACATATTATATAGGTTATTGGGTTATAATGAACATGGACGGTAAATAACTATGTTACCCGACAACATCATACGATTCTGATTTATAGACTCGACTATTATTATTATTATTATTATTGCAAGTATTGCGATTGTTATTAAATTCATTTTTTACATTTTCAATAAATTGCATGCCTTTATATAATAATACGAATACACATTTAGGACTGTGCACGGCGTGTTGCTGCCAAACTTCGTCATTTTCTTCCCATTGACCCAACAATATTCCGCAGTAGTAACATTGAACCAAGTCACCCGTTCCGGTGTAAGTGAATCCGCATTCAGCCAGCGAATATTTATCTTGAAACGATCGAGGCGCGTGCGAATCGAATGTTTTCAACCTTGATAAAAAGCTTGTATACTTAGGATATTCAGGATCCGAGTTCTCACGTACCAACGTCAATTTATACGGCGTAAGAAAATGCGTGAAAAATAAAAACAATAAAAAGTCGTCCACACAATCTGTCGCATATCCGCTACGCATCGCGGACGAAGAAAAAGCGGATCATTTCGATCTGCTCTTACTCACCGGGAAGGATGAAGATAATCATTACACGTTTATTTCGAATTTTTCGCGACTAGCCAGCTCGCAAAAAAATAATCACCAACATCGATTGTTTTTACTGTAAGCGATGCTTTGCCAGTTTTGAGGACCGCCCATTAAAATATAAACTGCACGGCGAGCGGGCACTGGAGAAGCATCGGTTGTTGTGCGGCGCGCACAAACCCGTTGTACCTCTTATGCCGAAAGAGGGGGATACGCTTAAATTCGAGGCGTGGTGTAAGACGGAGCGTCTGCCATTCGTAGTGTATGCAGACTTCGAAGCCTTATTACTGAAAACGTCTCGGAAACAAGGTGCTAATACCACGGCAATACACACGCACCACCCCATGAGTTACGGCTACCTTGTCGTCGCAGCGGAGGGGGTACCGACAGAGTTGTTCGATCAGTTCGACATACCGCGAGCTCCGGTCATTTTCCGTGGTTCAGCTACTCAGGACGATGTTGCCAAACGCTTTGTCCGCGATGTGCTAGGTGTGGGTGAAAAGATAGCCAGATTGTATAAGGAAGTAAATGTACCGATTATTATGAGTGTTGAGGATTGTCACGTGCACGCCCTCCAGACAATGTGCGGCTTGTGCAGTGCTACATTTAACGAGCGAAACTGTAAAACTGCCCACCACGACCACTTGTCGGGTCTTTTTCTGAAAACGTTATGCAACACGTGCAACCTTAAGTTGAAAACGCCAAATTTTGTCCCGTGCTATCTGCATAATCTGTCCAACTACGACGCCCATTTTATAGTCACAAATTTAGCGAACGACGGCGACATTAACCGAATATCGGTAATCGCGAACACTGAGGAGAAGTATATTTCATTTTCGAAGTATATAAACAAAACGTTCTCCGTCAGGTTTGTAGATACGTGCAGGTTCATGGCGTCGAGCTTGGCACACTTGGCGGAGAATCTCTCCTCCGCGAACTTTGATAAATTTCGGGAAGTCGCGAAAGTGTTCGCCCCGTCGGAGATGTCGTTGGTCACGCGGAAAGGGGTTTATCCGTACGAATATACTGATTCGTGGGATAAATTGGACGCTACGTCGCTACCGGACAAATTTCAATTCTACAGCGCGCTGACGGAGACGCACGTGTGTGATGAAGACTACGATCACGCGATCCGAGTGTGGAATCACTTCGGCTGCACGACGCTCGGCGCTTACAGCGATTTGTACCTTAAAGTCGACGTGCTGTTAAGCGCCGATGTGTTCGAGAATTTCAGGGATATATGCATGACCACATATCACCTGGACCCGGCACATTACTACACGTCACCCGGATTCAGTTTTGACTGTATGTTGAAACTTACGAAAGTTCATCTTGAACTTTTGACCGATTATGAAAAAGTTCTCTTTCTGGAGTCCGGTACGCGTGGAGGACTAGTGCAGGCCAGCAAGCGTCATGCGCGGGCCAACAACCTCGAGACGCCCGGATACAATACCGAAAAACCCAACACGTCGCTCATATACCTAGATGGTGAGTATAAAATATAAAATATATGTGCGCGTATATTAATCCATTTTTTACCGTATTTATTTAGCAAACAATTTGTACGGGTACGCGATGTGTCAGTATATGCCGATTAGCGATTTCGTATGGTACGCGGGAAATCCAGAGGTCGCCCTGGCTCAGTTAGAGTGGATGCGCGCGACAGACGATGTGGGTAGATTTTACGAGGTGGATATAACATACCCGCAGGATCTGCACGACGCCCACAACGATATGCCGTTCTTGCCTCACGCCAGCATCCCGCACGGGTCGACTGTCCGAAAGTTGATGGTCACATTTGTGCGGAAAGAACGCTACGTGGTTCATTATATGAATTTGAAACAGGCCATGGCTCATGGTGTCGTAGTCGAAAAAGTGATTATTAATATAATTATTATTTTATGTATATGATTCTTATAACTTTTACACACACACATTCCGCAGACGCACAGAGTGTTAGAATTCCGCCAATCTCCATGGCTGGCTCCGTACATAAATCTGAACACGGAATTGCGGAAGCAGGCGAAAAACAAATTCGAAGAAAAGTTTTTCAAAGATTTAAATAATTCAGTGTACGGTATGTTATTATTATAAATTGTACATGTTTTATCGAACTTTAACCTGTTCAAACTTTACTTCATGATAACTATGTATATGTATGCAGGGAAAACTTTCGAGAATATGCGTCTACGATTCGACTTAGAGCTTGTATCGTGTCCGCACAGGATGCGAAAGCTAATAAACCGACCGACGTTCAAGTACTGCACGACGTATAACGAAAATCTCTCGGTGGTCACACAACATAATAAAGAAGTAGATTTTTGTAAGCCGATATACATAGGATTCGCCGTACTAGAACTGAGCAAAGTTTTGATGTACGGGTTTCATTACGATGTAATGAAACGACATTACGGAGATAAGATCGAGCTGCTTTATACCGATACTGGTACGTCTATATAAAATTCGTGTAAACTTATGCAGTTTTTATATAATATTATTATTACATGTTTCAGATTCACTATTCTACCGCGTGACGACGAACGATTTCTTCGCTGACCTAATAAAAAATCCCAATTTGATGGAGTTTATGGACACCTCAAATTTCCCTCAAGATCATAAGTGCTATACGACTGCTCGGAAGCGCCTCCCAGGCCGATTTAAGTTCGAATGCGGAGCCAGGACGGTCTACGAATTCGTAGCTTTACGATCCAAATCGTATGCCTATGACGTGGAACAGGAGGTCACAATTCGTGCGAAGGGTGTTATGGGACACGTGATCAGAAACCATCTCACTTTCGCCGAACATAAGCGGTGCTTATTCGCCGACGTGGACGACGATGCGGAATCCGACGAGTGCGACGACGAATTCGACGCTAGTATGGGAAAAATGTTCGCCGCCGACTCTGCGCTTAAAGCTGTCGCCCAAATACATCGGAACGCCTCAACGTCTGCAACAAATTCACCGTCGACCACACATCCGTCACACTGTTATAGCTATATGCCGTTCACGCCGTATAGGGAAAATGTCTCTATACGGTCGTTTAAACACGAAATGCGTACGATTAGGACTATGAAATTAGTTTTAAACAGGGCTGACGATAAGCGTCATGTATTACCCGACAATATTTCCACGTACGCACACGGTCATCACCGTATAAATTAGTAAATTGTTATTATTATATTGTTATTATTTTTATTATTATAGTTAAATGATCTCATATCTGTATATGATGTATATTGTATAATCGAGAAATACAACCGTTGTATAAAAAAAATATGTGAGTGTACTATGTTAAAATATTATATTAACACCGTTTTTATATTTAATCTCGTTTTTTTAAATTATTATTATTATTTTAGTATCACAGATTCATCTTTCAATCCTTATCATATTTTATCTTATCTTTATCTTCTCATCATTATCTTATCTTATACTCACCCTTATCTCCATACATACTTATCCTATATATTATACCGAGGCCTTGACACCATTATTATTATTATTTTTAAAAACCCCCCGCTCATTTGCACTCCGATAAGAAGTGAACGGGGTGGAGCGAGGATTTATATGACAATATACGGCGGCGTTCTGATGGCTAGCACTTCATCAGTCAGTCTTTGGAGTTAACCATTTACGAACGTGTAATAACAATATATATTAATATGTCGTCAGAGGAGTGTTCGTTTTTCGACTGTGTCCCCAAGTCTCGATGTTTGGTAAGTTTTATATTTTGGTACCACTCTATTTAAATTAAAATGTATTTATTATTTTTAGTCACCACAATTATTTCGAGAGACTTACAATCCGGATGACTATACGCTACGTATAGTCGAACCCGAGATCGTGCAAGAATCGTTAGGATTTAATCCCGGCCAGCGATTTCCGTGGAAATCTCCCGATTCTTGGGAACCGGACGGACAGCCATTTCCGTGCTCGACGCCGGATTGGTATATCCCACCTGTTTTCGATATGTTCCTGATATCCGGCAATTTCGCAAGCGGTGGAGATGCATTACGTAAGTATTAATGTATAAATAAAATCGCAATAGAATTACTATAAAATTACTCATATTTTCAGATGACGTACAATCTAGTTGTATCAGTGACTCAGGGTGGGATCGAGAAAAACACTGGAAAAAAAAACTGATATCGAAATTTAACTTTGAAATGTAGTATTAATTTTGTGTAAATAAACTATTATTATTATTTTGAACACTGAAGTCTCTCTTATTTTTTTTTTTTTCAAATCTAGATAATAGATTTTCACCGTAGAATACCAATTATTATTATTATTAAGACAGAATAATTATATAACTTGTTAAATGTATATAATTATATTATACAACACCTAAATTCGTATACAAATGTCGACTATTAAATAATAAAACCTTATAAATATAAAATATTCCACCATCTCGTATTTGCGAGGATAAACCTTAAAATAATTATTAAATAATATATTTTTTAAACCAACTCATTGCTCGGACAAAATAATTATATAACTTGTTAAATGTATATAATTATATTATACGACCCTTAAAATTATAGGATATAGATAAAATGAGGATAACAAAATATTTGTAATTATTTTTTATTACAAATAATAATAATGATAAGGACAATAATATTTATATTAAAGAGCTCTATTATAATGTTTATTCGAAATCTATTACAAAACTCCTTTTATTTAGCCCTCGATATATGAGGCTTACCGCGGGAACAGCACCGAGATTATAACTAACGATATCGTCGTCCGTCATCTGAACAGATTTCGGTAGAAACACGTTTATAGTGCGTTACCCCGCGGTATCGTATAGCACGCATGACACCGCCATCCCGAATTGTGTTTCCACATTCTTCATGCTCTGTACGGAGTACGCCACGTCCCTGGAGAGTTCGCCGATCGAAAGGTTGACATTGCTCACTTGAGCCTTTAACGTTTTGAGGAATGCCATTTCGATGAACTGAGAACAGAAAAATAAATGTTAGATAAAAAATAAATTGTCTAAACGTGTGCGTATGCGCGTACCGTTATGCCTGAATAGATATTTTTTTTTTTTAGAAATATCTTATTATTTTAATAGATTAAAAATTGACTCACTTTAAGTTTTCGAGTTAAATTCGACGAAATGGGACACGGGGCTGCGGGTGAACTACGGAGACGAGCTGAACTAAAACAAAAATGCTGGTTATTAATATCGAATTAAAATTATGTTTGATACAATTGTATATATAATTATTTAATTAATTAACTCACTTTAGTTTTTAGTAGAGTTGTGGATGGCTTGACGTAGTTGAATGTGACGAGGGAATGAATTCAGAACTGAAAAATATAACTCTTGTTAATTTCGTATAATATAATATAAATGAATGCTATTTTAAAAATTATAGACATTATACTAGCATAATACGACAGCATATAATAATTATTTAATAAAACTCACTTTATTTGAACGGCGATGTTTATGAATATTTGGAACTTGATGATGGACGATATTGACTATATGGACGAGAGGACTGTTTTGAGCGGGCGAGAAAATAGGACTGATTTAATATTGAGTGGACAGCGGACAAGTGTCCAAAATTATCGTCATCGACGGCCACCCCCACCTACTCCGTTCGGCGTGCGCAATATTGAACGGGTACACTGTTAGATGTACACTCATGTATAAATTAGAGTGAAAAAGGTCGATTCTCGAGCGGATCCTGCGCGTCGTATACCGGAATGTGTCGTCTTGAACACGTACATCCGTCGGGTTGCCCGACGGTCACTGTCTTGACCACGTGTGTCCGCCGGGACACCAACGCAGCCTGGCATACCCCGCCTATGCCCGTCGCCAGATGTGGCTATTTGTGCGCACTAAACTCGATATTCGTACCCATGATATAAATTTAAGGGTGAAATATAATAATACCGTGTTATATGTATTAATCTACAAATTATTTTTAAAAGAATTGTTAAGGAATGCGGGGTCAGACGTAAGACCGTGCGCGACCGTAGAACCCAGATGGCAATTACATATATATATATATATATTCATATACATAACGACTGTTTTGTGATGACTAAAATATACGCCTGATTTCAAATTCGCTGTCCAACGGTTAGACGACCGAAATTATTATCAACGGTCACCCTCCCCAAATCAATCGAGACGCACAATATTGAGCGGGTACACTGATTGATATATACACATGTGTAGATTCCAGTCGAAAAGGGTCACCCCTGCGCGTTGCATAGCTAATCGAGATATATTGGTCCGACCACGTGTGTAGGAGATTTGAACTCCGGACGAACTTGTCCGACAACGTCCATTATACGTGTCCGAAGAGCTATTTTATGAACAATAACTCGATATTTGTACCCACAATAGTATATTTAGAGAAATTAATGGCACGGAATGCGACGTTCTTCGTGCGTATTGACCACCGTAGAACTCCGGATGGTGATTATACACATACATAGATATTTATCGATAAAACCCGTAACACAGTCATAAATTTGATAAAACTGTATAATTATTATTATTATTATATTTTTGAAAAATAATTTTATAAAATATATTAACTTATTGCCTTAGAAATAATTTGAAAAATATATACTATGAGTTAAAAATTTTGCTACATATACTGACTGAAACCTCATTAGATAATCCCCATACTAAGGTTATCATACGGACTTTGGTATGGAATTCCGCGATTTCCTTTTCATCTCGGGCTAATAATTTATACTCAAATTTCAGCTGCAGTAAAACTTCAGCTTGGGTGTAAGCCATTACCACGTCTTCGACTTCCATTTCCGACGATGATACAGTTAAATATGCCTACGCAGTTATTTGTTTTAAAATAATATAAGTGAAATATTGATATTAGTACTTACAACATTTTCGGCTCTTAATATCACTCCGGAATACCCTTCAATGTCGCAATCTACATATTCTATGTAATTAGACCCACGGAACAGGATGAGGGCTACCGTCTGTTCCAAATTTATATGGTGGAAACGCCGCATTATTTCTATCCATAATTCTGTTACCATCACATTACGATCGCCCAGACCTTCGACCTGTGAGTAGTAAGCAAGATCGTACTCCATCAAATCTAGCGTTTCAAATATATCTTCCCTATAAAAAATAAATGAATAAACATCTTTATTAAAACTTATTCTAATATGTTAAATAAAATTACTCGATTTCTCCATCGTCGGAATCATTCTCAAACCCGTCATCGTTATCATCTTCATCACTTTCGAGACGAGATGAATTATCGCTAAATAATCAAAAAAAAAAGAAGTAAAAAAAATAATATATTTTTTATGATAATATTATAATACTGAAAATTATACCTTATTTCCACATGTTTGTAGAGGACGCACGTTAAAAACGAGAAAAGCATTGAAATGAAATTCATTTTATTAAATAAATAAAACAATTATGATAATTCACGTGAATATGTTTGTTAAACACTTTGAAATAAACTTTATAAGGTAGAGGGAAAAACGGTGCAGATGTAGAAGTCAAGTGTTGAGTGGTAAATATCTGGGAACAGACTGAACTCGGAGTAACAGTTTTAAGGTTTGGTGTCTGTCCTAGAAAGGAAGGTGCCGACAAAAATGACTAGGTCTGTAGGGGTAGGGACTTTTTTTCGATAATTCAAACGATTAATCGTTATGACATCTATCTACTTAAATCGACCATCACCAGATATATAGACATTTATATGCACACATGGGTATGTATATAAATTACAGACGAAAAAGGTCGACCCTTTAGCGGATCCTGCGCGGTGTATAGCTAATCGCTGCGACTGTCTTGACCGTGTCCGTTCGACGCGTCGTCTCTTATGCTTCATACCCCGTATATGCTCGTCAAGATGCGACTTATTCGTTTGTAAAAACTCGATATTCGTGTCACCATATTTAGAAAATATAGCAACGTATAATATAACAAGCCAAAATTATATTAGTTCTACAAATTATATTTAAAAGGAGTGTTTCAGCAAAGTCTAGTGAACGTATAGAACCCCTGATATCGATATTATATAGCCTATATACATAGACATGTGAATATTTTTTGTAATAAAATGCGTTACACGATTACATAATAATATAATATACGCTTATATAGAGAAATTCGTACTATATGGAATAAAATTCGTATAGCTGTAACAATGCGGCTTTTAAAATCTCTCCTACTTTCGAATAATCCTCATTATCGAGTGAATCAGAAGATGGGTTACGTATTAACGCGACTGTTTCAAATTGACTAATTTTTAATGAGTCATATTTTTGTTTTCTACCCCCATCCGCTCGCTTTATATCCACCAATACTGATGACATGTTCATCTTATCCATGTTTCCAAGTTAATGAGGGGAATTTTGACGTAGCGCATTAATATATAATGGTATACGCATAGCAAATCTGTGGTTATATCACCAGTTATCACATTCATTTTCGTCAACAATAATAGACAATTCTAATCCTTTGCCCTCCATCACATCCTTATAATTATCATTTCACCTTTCTAAATAGTAATAATAATATTAATATAACCAATATTATAACTGTAAGTAATATTATTCATATACAAGTCTTTACAATCATAATATAAGAATTACGATATGTACAAAATATGCATTTTTATGGTATGCAATATATATATATATATTATATACGTATATAGAGTAAAATGAATGGTACAGTGCCCCGCAAACTGATAGTACATAATATATTATAATGCGAGGTATGTGGTTTCTCTTAATATATTACGATCAAAGAGGGTCGACCTTGTGCGTTGTATGACTTGGTGTATTGTCTCAACAGTGTACGACTACAGTCAGTTGAAGTCAGGGGCTTGTCAGATGATTGTACTTAACCCCGTCTAGAATCGCTTAGATGTGGCTTATTTGTGTAAAAAACTCGATAATTACACCCATTTTATTATGACTATTTAAAGATTATAATACCGTGTATACAGAAACGTAAATTATATATTATTCTACAAATTATTTTTAAAAGGCCTACCATGGGATGTGAATGAGAAATAAAACTCGTAACACGATTACATAGTATAATATACACTTATATACAGACATTTTCCCTATATTATTGTGTTAAAGCCGTATAGCTGTAACAATGTGGGTTTTAAATGTATTCTTTATTATACATGTATAAGTCTTTACAATAATAATATATTAAGTATCGTGATATGTACAAGAGTTATAAATATGTTATATTATATATATATGTAGATAGATGAATAGTAGTGCCTCGTAAACAGATAGTGCATATATACATATTATAATACGTTACATGCGGACTCGCTTAATATGACTAGGTTTATCATCCCCTTTCGCATCCCATTTGTCCTGAGACAGTGAAAAGAATGCCGGGGTTGGACATCTGTACATCATTATCAATATTTCAAATACAACTGCGTCGTTGATTTGAAATTTTCATGAAATCCTAAATAGTTGAACAAATATAAGCAGGGTACATTATAATATTTTAATAATATTATAATATGGTATAATAATATATTATACCTATATCACTCATTCAATACATAACCGAACAGGTAGTTTTTCCCGTTCCTACCCAGTAATGCATCGTTATATAGGCTTATAGCTATGCTCATGTATTAAAATATATTAAATATCATCTAATACAACAATGTTAAATGATTAATGTATTGGATTAAAAATTGTATTTTAGCCATATTCACCGAGTGTATATCAGGAATCTGATATTTTTTATATGAGATAATATATAAATTATGCTAGTTTTCATATGTTTTATTGAAATTATATGTTTTTTTTACATATTCCGTCAAGATTTCTGTATTTACACACAACCAGCTATGTTTTTATCGAAATTAATACCTATATAATATAAATATAAACAGATTTTGCATACATAGATAATAGATGTATTATATAATATAAAGCGTTACACATATTGCGTTTCATCTAAATATTATTAATATCAGGCTATGCAGGATCTATCTAACTCGTCGTAAACCAGGCGTATTAACCATTCTTATGAGGGCTTTTTAAACTTTACTATAATATATTACGCTCGGATTTGTTTTTAGTGCTCTAATACTACACTGTTAAATGGTTAATGTATTGGTTCAAAAAATGTATTTTGGCATATTCGACAATTACCTCTGCAATTTCACTATGGGTTCTGGCTTAGGAGGCTTCCGCCCTATATACACCACTGAGCTATGCTAGTGTGTTAAAATACATTAAATATTATCCAATAATACTATGTTAAACGATTAATGTATTGGTTAAAAAACTGATTTTATGACATATTCGCCGAGTACCTAACAGGAATCTGATATTTTTTTTATTTTTTTTTTTTATATGAGATGATATCTAAATTATGTTGTTTTTCACATGTATTATTGAAATTATAGGTTTTTTTACACATTCCGTCAAGATTTCTGTATTTACACATAACCAGCTATGTTTTCATCGGAATGAATACCTATATAATATATATAAATAATATATACAATATCAGATATTTGTAATTACTTTTTTTTTTTTTTTTTTTTTTTTTTTTGAAATAAATGAAATAATAAACAATTTAACGACTTTTTTCTGAAATATAATATACGTAACGTATATTGTAATTGACAATATAATATTTGTATGGTACCTACTTCGCACGAACGAATTTTGTTTTATAATAATAATAATACAACTATACAACTATGCAAGTATATATTATGCACAACACGAATAATAGTATCTTATAAACAGATTTTTCATACATAGATAATAGATATATTATATATTATATTATATCTCGTTACACATATTGCGTTTCACGTTAATATTATTAATACCAGGCTATGCAGGACCTAACTAACTTGTCGAATACCAGTCGTATTAACCATTCTTATGCGGGCTTTTTTAAACTTTACTATATCACGCTCGGAATTGATTTTAGTGCGTTTTTCAGATGTGACGTGCGATATAGTAAAGATTAAAAAAACTCTAAGAGGAATGGTTAATACACTGGGTGTTGTCGAGTTAGATATGGCTATAGTCTGGTATTAATAATATTAAGACTATAAAGGATGGTTAGCGACTGGAATGTCGAGGTCGAGCTTGTACTCGTCAACAGCAATATTCTTAATATGTGTACATCGCTGGGCCCGGGTCCTCATGGAATCTAATAAGCTGTAAAAATAAGTATATGAATAAAATATGCATGATATTATATCGTAATATTATGATGTATAATATTATATTATATTATAATACTGTAATATAATAATCACCTCTTCAATGTCTGCAATTGCACCGCCATTGTTCGGTACGTAATCCGTGCCGTTATTTTGAATATTGCTCGCCCAACACAAAGCCAGCTGTTTGTTGGCCGCCAATTTTATATGGTTAATGAAACTGTTCTCACTGTTTGGAAATATATTCATCGTGTGGAGGTCATTATGTATATTACTGGTGGCTGTAGTAATTTCTTCTACGGTAGACGATTTATCGACATACACATTAGTACTCAAATGTGTAGCTATCTGGTCTAGTTGCACCATAACCGCGCAGCGCGTCACGTTAGATTTTCGGGAGATCGATTCGCTGATGGTCCATTGCATCTCGTGTATTCTTAATAGATCGCACTCACTCAACAGCACCCGGCATCCTTGTTGTAGGTTCGATTCGATGGCGAGCATGCTTTCACCACGATATGTAGTCCTGGAAAGCGTGTTATTCTCGTCTTTGAGAAAAAGTCTCTCGCGACTTTTAACCGGTGGATTGGTTATATTCGGGAGTATGTATGGTAGAAGTGAGAAAATTCTATGTAAGAATACACTTGTTATACAAACATGTCTCGACGGCGTTATAATCTGCACGCACACGTTGAAAACGTCCGAGACGTCAAGTCCAATGTTAATGGATTTGCGACCCGAAAAGTCAATGACGAAGCTTGAGCAGTCAATTAAATCGTTAGGCGGCTGCACGGACGTCGAACGTCGTATATTTTTACCCTCCGAGATGATTTTTTGAATTTTTCCCGTCATATTTTCACCGTTAGAATTAAACGCACTAGTTTCACGTTAAGCTGTTGTAGTGTTACTGGCTTGCGTTAAATAATTAACTTGGCGGGCCGCGCAATCAATTATTTTAACTTAATCTATTCGCGGCATACAGCATAAGTGGTGGGGGTAACGTTTTATCATGGTAATATTGAAATATAATATGATAAAATTCGAAAAACCGCGTCCGTCCGATTATCGGATAGATGGCGCCACTGTCGGTGATATACGGGTCGAGCGGACGGCGGCCGATGAGCCCGTCCGCGTCACGGACAGAGCGCGCCGCGGACGGGGTGGACGCCGCGCGGCGAGCGTCTAATGGGCGTGGCGGTGTGGCGATGTAGCGGGGTGAGGCGGGGGGTTAGCTCGGTATGGCCAACGTTACCGAGGTTCGGGCGGGGGGTGATGACGCGTGGTAGCATGGTATCGATGGGTGGTGAAGCGGGGGGCTAGCTCGGTATTGGTCGGCGATGTAGTGGGGTGAGGCGGGGGGTAAGCTTACTATGAGCCCCGTGACGAAGGTACGGGCGGGGGGTAGGGCGGTGATGACGTAGGTATAGGTAGGGGGTGAGGCGGGGGGTTAGCTCGGTGTAGGCGGGGTAGGGTGGCTCGGGGGTAGGGTGGCTCGGGGGTAGGGTGGCTCGGGGGGCTCAGGTAGGTAGGGGGTGAGGCGGGGGGTTAGCTCGGTGTAGGCGGGGGTAGGGTGGCTCGGTGGTAGGGTGGCTCGGGGGTAGGGTGGTCGGGGGTAGGGTGGTCGGGGGTAGGGTGGCTCGGGGGGCTCAGGGTAGGGGGTAGGGTAGGGTGGCTCGGGGGTAGGGTGGCTCGGGGTAGGTGGCTCGGGGGGCTCAGGGTAGGGGGTAGGGTGGCTCGGGGGTAGGGTGGCTCGGGGGTAGGGTGGCTCGGGGGTAGGGTGGCTCGGGGGGCTCAGGGTGGCGTAATACAGGCGGGGGGGTGGTGAAGCGGGGGGTATCCAGAAGCGGCCTTTTCATACTACTCTGCACCTATAGGTACTATAATAATAATAATAACGATACAAGCTCGCGGAGATTGTCGCGAACTGACAATGATACAAAATACAATCAGTGGCGATTAGCGCACACGTGCACTAACAATAATATGAGTATAAACAGCGAATCGTGCCAGTATATAACAAATAATAACATGTATCGATTTGTGCTCACAAAATAAATAATATATGGCGATTAGCGACCTTGATTACGCAATATAATTGAGCGCACGATTAGCGCATACCAAAAAATGAACATAAATTTTATATTTTACAACAAAATAGTACAAAATAAGACATGCAATAACGAATACGTGTTGTGTTGTGTGTGTGTGTGTGTATGTGTGCGTGTGTGTGTGTCAGTCAGCGGAATTTACTAGTTCAAATAATTACATTGCACGTACGGCAGTGACGGTGGCATGAACACATACCTACTTAATAATATATTATACAGTTTTTTTGTGAGTAGATATCTATATCTATACCAAACATAAAGCTTAGAATTCTGTAATATATAGTAATCACAATAAATCAGTGTCTTTTGAAAATATTTTTCTGAATAATAATAATTTATAGTACCAACACTACCAACTCGGTATTATTAAACTAAAATTTAGTCATTGTTAATAATACTCAGATTGTAAGTTCATAGTTTGTTATACTTGAAATACTCAAACAGGAGACTTAGTTATAAAACATTATAATAGGACGTGTATCATTATATATCGTATCGCATAAGCTGTATCATCATATTATAAATATCAATATACCTGAACGGCAGATTAGAGTTACATAGTTATACTAATTATGGCTATGTTCATTATGATAATAATTCATGACTGAATTTAATTCAGATAGGGTTTAAAATAATTTATAAATTAAAACAACATATAAAACGTTAGATTGTTTTTTTATTTTTGTAAATGATTACTGTGATTCTGTGGGTTCAATACCCAAAGTGAATATTGCTCTCCAATCTTTAAGTATTTCCCTTCCACTAATATGCATTAGCTATTCAAAACACTGTTGCAATAATAACATTTTAGAGAATAAGTCTTGAATAAATATTTGTAGATTTAGGACATCCTTTATTATATGGATAAACTATTCCCTATTCTCAAATCATATTAAAGGAGTGTTGACTATAATAATACTGTACGATGAGTACTAGTCCATTTGTATTCGTGATAAGACTATTTAATTTGGAATGCGTGATAAGTCAACAATAATATTATATTTAAATATTTTACATTGCCATATATTTTGTATCAACATTGCAATTTACCAAACACATTATTAATTTGTATACCGAAATTAGTTTTGTTATCAAGTTCGATGAAATCTTTGATTCATTTTTTTATTTATCTTTAAAAAAACATCAACGTTGAAGGTATTTAGTTTTAAAATTGTACAATAACAGTAACATTTTATAATTTTAAAATTATTGCATAATTATACATAGGTACCTCCATTTTTTTTTTTATTTAAATGATAAAATTTGACCATCTATATAAGTTATGGTGTATCATAAGGGGCGGGACCCGTTTCGCCCAGATACCCGTTCCAACCAAAGCCATTTTAATCACTTTAAAATTAATTTGGCAATGATTTTTAAATAATATAATAAATTATAATTATTTTTACTACAATACTAGTTGTCATCGCGACAAAATTTAAAAAATTCATATTAAATTATACATTATTATAGTTATAGTAAAAATTACAAATTATTATCTACTAAAAACTATTAAAAAAAATCGTTACATAACATTTTGAATAATATTTGAGTTTCATTTATCATTTATTCAAAGAAAACCACGAGGAGGTATTTGATACAATAATTGGTAACATTTTGTCAGTATAATATTCTTATTATGTTTTACTGTTAGGTTAACACCACGGATACTTTTATTATATTATTAATTGTTATATTACTGTGACTATTAAGGAAAACATCCATCTACTATTTTGGTAAATTTAATCAAAACTATTATATTTTTCGATACTGATTGATGGATATTTAGTGAATGTGAATCTCTAATATATCCATGTCAATACTTAGTCGATGAAGTTGAAACTTTATGATTATGAGACAGTAGGTACCTCTATTAAACCGTATTAATTCATCGTAATTTATTACGGTCCACGTTTTGGCATGTTTCAAACCATATTTTCCAACAATGCTTCTATGAAGTACAGACAATTTATCGACGAGAAGTTAAAAAAAATACTAATAAAATATAATATGATCAACCACAATATTAGAATTAAAAAATAATCACTTCCTTTCAATCGTTGCATATTTAAATTATTATCAAACAATAATTATTAGGGCATAAGTATTAAAGGTATGAAATGATTTGTACAAGTCATGACTCATGTCATATTATACCCTAAGTTAGTCAATTTATAGAAATTAACTGTATGGAGATTATTATTTAACAGGTACACAAATTAAATCAATATTGAAAGAATTTTAATTTGTGCAATTTATCTATTTATATTTTAATTAACTTCTACCAAAAAAATGATTTATCCAACTACAACAAAATTAACCAATCAACAATCATATTACATAATAATATGACGTATCTATATCTACGGCATCTATCTGCCGTCGTCTGTATACCACGATTATACTACGTATATTCAATACATATTGTTGTCAATACCAAAAATATGTTAGTAAATATATGCATTTAACTCGTCAGTTGGGAAGTTTGGAAGTTATAGGTTATTTTGCCGTCATCTGTGGGCTTAATATTGTTAGTATTATTGAGTTTTAATTTTTGCACAATCTATAGTTAGTTTAAAATGTATATACCTAGTTGATGATTGATGAATAGTTAGTAGATGGAACGTGGGTAGAATAATATTACACGTTGATAATACCACACAATATGCATTTTTTTCACAAATTATCATTCTATTTATGTGATGATTTTGAAATCACGATACCGAAGTAGCTTCACTCGCATTGAGGGGTCATCGGGTATATGCACAGATTCTAGGCCTCTAACTAATTTATTTGGATGAGTGCATCTTGTGCCGTGTATTTATTCAAATAATTAAATTTGCTAATAGGTTATTAATACTAAAATAAATCAACACAATTTGATTGATAAATAATGTGAAATGGACTCAGGGCCGTCCCTACAATTTGCGGGACCCGAGGCATAACTCTTATAGCGGGGCACTCAAAAAAAAATTGATGCATTCCACAGAAAGGCAATTATTACACTCCCGTATAGGGGATTGCTGGAGGGGGGCATGGCAATGCAATATTAATTGTCATAATATTACTTGTAAAAAAAAAAAAATAGTATATTGTGCTGTATTACCAGACTTTTTACATTGGTCCCACACTCCTGTTTACAATTCTGCTGGCGCCCTTTTTCATTATGTAAAGTATTTTTACCTATACAGTATTAACTTTACCATTACCTCACTTAACCATTTTGCATCAATTCATCATACACATGTATATATTATTTGTGATAAATTACTATATATTTGTATAATAGATGAATAAAATTATTTACTATAGGTAACGACAGAAATAACAATAATAATTAAAAATTAATTTTTCTTGATTTGAGATCAGCAAATGTGTCAATAACATCATCAAAGTCCAATCCGTCCACTATTTCATGTTCTATAGATAATATTGCTAAGTTTGTAGTTTTATCTTGACTTAATGTTGTTCTTAAGTAATTTTTCACCGACTTTAATTTTGAAAATGATCTTTCTGCTGTCGCTGATGTAACTGTTAATATGAGCATAATACTTCCAAATTCCTTATACTTCTTTTAGTGCTTGGTGAGATGCACTTCAGCAGGATTTTTTAAATACTTCAGAAAAAAAATGTGGACTTAATATTATTATTATATGCTTATAATTAGGTTGTAAAATTAAGGGTATTGAAGGGGTTTGGGAACCATCATTATTATTAAGAAAAATATTCATAGATATTGTTCTGTCGTGTGATTTATTTTAATAACATGTGGTATAAACTAATAGGATTTTAACACTAATAATAATAACAACTTTGGATTGGTAAATAATATTAAGTGGATTGTATTACGATGTACGTCACACAACAAAACATCAACAAGTATATAATAATTATAATAAAGATGATAATATTCACATATAAAGCATAGGGATGTAGGCGCCCACCTACTATATAATATAACAACGGATTACTCCTTATTCAAGAAAATTACATGTAATAATATTGCTCGTCATATAGGCAATAATACAAATAATAAATATTGATATCACGTATAATAAATATGTTTACAATTACTACTGATAATAACATAGATAAATAAAACCCGCGTATCACTATTATGATACCGCGTTACCGGTTGCCGCCGACCGCTCGACTATCCACACGAGATACGACCAAACCTTTATAACGCCTGCTTGCCCGTTCTGTTGCCGTGATCCACGATACTGACTGATGGCACCGAATTCCCGACACACTTTCGATGTCCGGTAGACTCGCACCCGCGCGCGATATAAATTACAACAATACGGCTTACTACCGCCGTGCCCGTTACTGCTTAAGCACCCGCGTACGTCAAGGCAATTACACGGCAGTAGTCAATAATAATAACTGAGTCGTCCGTTCGCACTCAAAAGGTTGTACAAAATTAGATGCCACCAATGACACACGTACCACACCGCATTGATTCCGTAATCAAAAGTTGAAGGGCGATGCCGAACGTAAATATGTTACGGAACGAGCTCGACTCCGACAACGGCGGTGGACACGGAACGACAACACTATAATGGTAGACAAATTCGCATCGTGCGACAACACACTCGACACGGCTCGCGAACTGTCCGGAACGGTACTAAATCCAGATACAAAACGCCCCGAGGCGGTAGGCCTTTTATTGCCGACGGCGAGCCGGTTTGGCATGGTACGGCGGCGGGGGGTGGGGTTCTTCTAGAACATTCGGCCTTATCGGCGAAAACCCAAGACAAAAATAAATCGTCGTCGCCGCCAGAGTCGGTACCGAACATTCTCCCGCCTTTGAAAGCTACGAGCTTTCAAACTTTCTCGTACTGCAGAACATCATAACCATGGTTTCCGATAACGCCACTTGAATACTAACTATTTACAATGACTAATTATTTATCTAACAATATACAGTATGAAAATAAAACATAATAATACAAAAAAAAATATATAATATAATTATCATGGGAGAGGATATAGGACGTCCGTACGCATCGGTTTCCTCTTACATGGGCAGCTTAGTGACCTTAACAACTGGTCGCTTGAGAAGACCGTCGGCTGTTCGAATGGTCACCACGCGAATGATATTGTCCGAACCAGGATGAACTTCCACAATACGTCCCAGTTGCCATGACATCGGTGGGTGATTGGGCGAATGGATTGCTACTAAATCCCCAATAGCCATGTTGTCGGTTTGTTTGAACCACTTTTTGCGTCCCTGCAATGTTTGCAAATATTCATGACTCCAACGACGCCAAAATGATTGTAGCGCCTGACGAATCAATTGCCATCGTCCTAAACGGTTGATCGCAACATTAATAACATTTTCTTCGGGCAGGGCCAAGAGCGGCTGCCCAATTAAAAAATGTCCCGGAGTGAGGGCGTCTAAATCATTCGGGTCACTCGAAAGAGGTTGTAATGGCCGGGAATTTAAAACGCCTTCGATTCTTATCACCAGGGTAGACATCTCCTCGAGTGTATAGACTTGGGCTCCCACGACCTTCTTAAGGTGTGTCTTGGTACTCTTGATTGCGGCCTCCCATAGCCCACCAAAATGGGGCGCGGCCGGAGGGTTAAAGTGCCATTCACAATGAACCCGAGAAGAAATAGCCTGACGTGCATTGTCCGTTTGAAGCAAGGTCTTAATCTGCTTCGCTGCACCAACATAATTCGTCCCGCAATCCGTGTAAATATTGGCTGGAATTCCACGGCGTGACGTGAAACGGTCCAATGCCGCCATAAATGATTCTGTTGATAGGTCAGTCACAATTTCTAAATGTACTGCTTTCACTGCCATACAGATGAACAAAGCCAAGTACGCTTTGTGAGTCCGGGCTCCACGCCGTCGGCTCTCCTTCACAACGAATGGACCTCCGTAGTCCATACCTACATTATAAAATGGCCGGATTGCGGTAACTCTGGAAGCAGGTAAGTCCGCCATGAAAGGTGTAGGAGTGCTGGCCCGATATTTTGAACAAGGAACACATGAATGTACTGCTCGACGTACAGCAGCCCGACCTGACATAATCCAATATCGTCGACTAATCATTGACAGCACCACTCTCGCTCCACCGTGTAACAATAGCTGATGATAGTGCCGAATGATCAACTCCGTGAAATGGCACCGTTGTGGCAACAATATAGGGTGTTTCGCGCCGTTGTCAAGTGCAGAATTCTTTAGGCGTCCTCCGACCCGAATCAATCCCGTGTGGTCCACAAAAGGAGCCAACTGAGCTAAAGTTACGGGTAAAATGTCTCGATGAGCCTTTATTTGCTTGTATAAATCGGAATAATGCATTTGTTGGGTATATTTGATTACTCGATATAAAGCCTGATATTGCTCTGCAAATGAAATAGGTCCTGTCAACGCAGAACGCCCTCGCACTCGATTAATAAATCGAAGACAGTATCCAACAACACGCTGCATCCGAGATATAGAAGAAAAACGTTCTATCCAGGGGACCTCCTCTTCATGGGTATGCAATACACATTGGACCGGATTTTTGACTTCCGGTAAATTTAATGATGCCGTAACTTCCACGAGCGGCAACACGGCCATTGAACTTCATCCTGACGTAGAAAATCGGGTCCTGATAAGTGCTTGGAACATGACAACAGTTCTCTCGGAAGCATACCTCTGGAAGCCGGGTCAGCCGGATTTTCATTCGTCCTCACGTGAGCCCATTCACAATTGGGCACCAGTGCTTGTATTTTGGCCACACGGTTGGTCACGAAGATTTTGAATTGCTTCTGTTCTCGCGTAAGCCACGCTAAAACGACTGTGGAGTCTGTCCACGCCTTGACCTTATTAATGGGTATTATGTTATTTAAGACTTCAAAATGGTGTGACAACAGTTTGGCAAGAAGTAGAGCCGCGCACAATTCGAGCCTAGGAATTGTCAACGAAGTATCCGTTTGTGAAGATTTCAACGGTGCTATCTTAGTTTTGCACGTGATAAAATAAACATGGAAGTGACCCAAATTGTCAGCTATCCGTAAAAATACTATGGCGGCATATCCACATTGTGACGCATCGGCGAAACCCACCATCTGCACCTCATTTACTTGGCGGATATCGATGTGACGAGGTAAAGATAAGTGTGACAAAAACGGTAATTCGTTCAGGAACTGACGCCACTTGCTCACCAACGAAGTAGGTAACGGAGAATCCCATCCAATCTTTTCGAGCCATAGTCTTGCATGAATCTTTTAACCCACAGCAAAACCGGACCTAAGGCACCAATCGGATCGTACAGTCGTGCGATTGTAGATAACACAACCCTCTTAGTAATCGATCCCTCGCTGGTGGCTCCATGATATCCAAAGGTATCGGTGGTAGGATCCCAATGGACTCCTAGCACTTTCAAAGACGCATCTTCAGTTGGGGTGAAAGTTGGTTCTACAGCCTGATCCTCGATCGGCACGCATCTCAGCACGGCATCGCAGTTACTTGCCCACTTTTTTAATTCAAGTTGACCTCGTAGTAATAAATTGATAAGGTCTCTCTGTACGGCTAATAGGTCATCTACGGTATCGGCACCAGCGATTATGTCATCCACATAAGTATTATTGATTAACAGCCCCTTCGCCTGGGGAAAGTTCGCACCATCTTCAAAATCCAATTGACGCAGGCATCGCAGTGCAAGATATGGCGCTGAGTTTACACCATAAGTGACGGTTCGTAATTGATACTCCTGTACCTCATCCTCCGGTGACTTACGCCACAGGATATGTTGATAGACACAATCCTCATCACGTACTCTGATCTGCCGATACATTTTCGCGATATCAGCTACGAACACGTACTTGTAGAATCTGCTACGAAGTAGAACATCGCTAATTTCAGTCTGTAATTTCGGCCCCGTACATAGACAATCGTTCAATGATTTTCCCGATGTAGATTTCGCCGAGGCGTCGAAGACAACTCGAATCTTAAGACCCTTTTCTTCATGCTTAACTACAGCATGGTGTGGTATAAAATATTTCCTGGCACCGATGCCAGTTTCATATGACCTAAATTTAAATAGTCATCCATAAACTTACGATATGCTGTGTACAGTTCCGAATCCTTTGCCAAACGTCGCTCGAGATTATACAGACGATTCAATGCTAGAGCGCGCGAAGAACCTAAATCTTCCGGGCTCCCACCTTGAAATGCCGTCGTCTGGTTCGTTGACAACTCTGTTAGAGCGCGCACCGTCGACTGAAACGGTAATGATACTACAAACCGTCCGGATGCGTCTCTAATTGTTGATTTCTGGAACCATGCCTCACATTGCTCGTCTTCCGTTGACAAAATGTCCGGCACATCGGGTTCTTCCACAGACCAGAATTTTTGTATTAACCTTCCGATTTCTGGCGTCGATACTGCTGATAATGACACCATGGGCGACGTTGAAGTTTCATTTAATGCTCCTACCACAATCCATCCAAGTTGAGTATTCATGGCTGACGGCAGACCCGTACTGTGAATAATATCTGCCTTTGATTGTAACAAATGTGGATACAAGTCGCTTCCTAACAACATATCGATCGGCCCGGGTACATCGAACTCCGGATCAGCCAGCAACAGGTGGTGATACCGCTCACGCACCGCCGAAGGTATCCTATCACCAGGTAACTGCATCGTGATGTGCGTCAAAATGACGACGCTAGTAGCACAAAACTGCGGACCCTCCGTGTGAAGCGGAATAAATTGGCATTGAGTGACACCTTTCACTTTAGTTACTCGTTGTTGAGAGAGCCCTGTCACCTCTATTCTGCTCTTAATGTGCCTTAAACCAAGACGAGTGGCACAGTGTAAAGTGATCGCCGAAATTTGGGAACCACTGTCTAAAAGAACGCGTACCGTTTGTAATTTTCCCACGTTGTCCCGAACACGCACAATAGCTGTACCTAAAATAACAGTGGCTTCAGTACGCGCAGCGCCCGAGAACTTGACTTGATTTTCAGTTGCACTTGTCCTTTTTTCCGCTGACTCCGCTCCCTCTGTCGAACATTCGGCGTCTCCGTGCGATACTGACGACGCTGGCTTCGCGTAGTCTACATGTAATAATGTGTTATGTTTGCCACCACAACTTCGGCACTTAAATGTTGACGGACATGATTTCGCTGCGTGTCCTGACTTCAAGCATATGAAGCACACACCGTTACCGCTGACAAACTTCCTTCTTGCAGCGACCGATTTTTGTTTAAATGCTCCACAACGATAAAGTGGGTGATCCTGTTCACAAAATATACACTTTACGCCACACGAAGTCGTAGCTAATGAATATTTCCCGGGTGCGCCACCCTTGCCGTTCTTAGTCACAACCTTGACACTTTGTTCTACTTTACCCACAGTAGTCCCGATGTTTTCTAATATTTTGCACCGTTGAGAAACAAAATCCAACAGGCTATCCAATGACGGCATTTCCGTCTGTGGTATACTAGCTTCGTATAGTCTTCTGGTTTCAACGTCAAGCACCCGCGCGCCAATATAAAATAATAGAAATCCAGAAATATCATCGATACCTAATGCCTTGATAGCGGCGACGTTCTCGCGGAACGTATTGACAAACGTAGCGAGTGCCGCCGTAGACTCCTTCTTGAGCGGCGAGAACGCGAACAATCGATCAATATGCGCCGTTGCTAATAATCGATTATTTTCAAACGACCTTTGAAGAGCATTCCACGCGATATTGTAATTATTGGCCGTTAACGGAATGTGCTTGATAACGGCTAACGCAGGACCTGATACGCATGATTTTAAAAAATGAAATCGCTCAATGTCCGGAATTGACTGATTGTCATGCACAAGTGAACGAAACATATCACGAAATGAGCACCATTGGACTACGTCCCCATCAAATTTTGGCAACTCAATTCTGGGCAATGCTATAGCTGTACCCGCAGGAGCCCCACGCGGCACCTGATTTATTACACTCGTGGTCGGTCGAATTGTTTCAAAAATCAATCGAATACGTCCGATTAATTCTTCGACCTCGTCCGTAATTAACAAATCTGTGTCCTTAAAGTCGTCATGTAACCCGGAATCCAACATACAATTCAACACTTCTTGTTGCTGTACCTCAAACTGATCCACGTACTTGTCGAGTGATACGTAGCGTGACAAAAACAACGGTTGCTTGTCAACCTCAGTTCCCACCTCCTGAGCTAACGTATGTAAATTACGAATTTTTCGTACCGTCATATCGCGAGAAGCACGTGAACGTAACAGCATGTTTGGCTCCGAAGCCACAGCTACCGATTGACGTTTCGGACGACCCATATTTACACGATAGGATGATTAGGAACGAAATACCTAATAACAATAATCTAACGAAAAATACCTACCTAAACGTATTATGAGATTACAATGAGCACGTAAATAAAATACTTCGTATTTAGATATATAAAAATATTGCTACTCCTATCCGGCCCGAAGGACCAAATGTTCTGTCGTGTGATTTATTTTAATAACATGTGGTATAAACTAATAGGATTTTAACACTAATAATAATAACAATTGGATTGGTAAATAATATTAAGTGGACTGTATTACGATGTACGTCACACAACAAAACATACAAGTATATAATAATTATAATAAAGGATAATATTCACATATAAAGCATAGGGATGTAGGCGCCCACCTACTATATAATATAACAACGGATCACTCCTTATTCAAGAAAATTACATGTAATAATTGCTCGTCATATAGGCAATAATACAAATAATAAATATTGATATCACGTATAATAAATATGTTTACAATTACTACTGATAATAACATAGATAAATAAAACCCGCGTATCACTATTATGATACCGCGTTACCGGTTGCCGCCGACCGCTCGACTATCCACACGAGATACGACCAAACCTTTATAACGCCTGCTTGCCCGTTCTGTTGCCGTGATCCACGATACTGACTGATGGCACCGAATTCCCGACACACTTTCGATGTCCGGTAGACTCGCACCCGCGCGCGATATAAATTACAACAATACGGCTTACTACCGCCGTGCCCGTTACTGCTTCAAGCACCCGCGTACGTCAAGGCAATTACACGGCAGTAGTCAATAATAATAACTGAGTCGTCCGTTCGCACTCAAAACGTTGTACAAAATTAGATGCCACCAATGACACACGTACCACACCGCATTGATTCCGTAATCAAAAGTTGAAGGGCGATGCCGAACGTAAATATGTTACGGAACGAGCTCGACTCCGACAACGGCGGTGGATACGGAACGACAACACTATAATGGTAGACAAATTCGCATCGTGCGACAACACACTCGACACGGCTCGCGAACTGTCCGGAACGGTACTAAATCCAGATACAAAACGCCCCGAGGCGGTAGGCCTTTTATTGCCGACGGCGAGCCGGTTTGGCATGGTACGGCGGCGGGGGGTGGGGTTTCTTCTAGAACATTCGGCCTTATCGGCGAAAACCCAAGACAAAAATAAATCGTCGTCGCCGCCAGAGTCGGTACCGAACAGATATGGAAAGTGGAAAAGTAAGTTAAGAATAAGTGGCTTTTTTATGAAGCTTGTGGGAAATTTTAGCTGTGCTCAGATCCACAGTGAGTGATTTTTTCTTTGTAGTATTTGTTAAAGAAGAACTTGAGTTAGACTCACCTGCACTTATTATATTTTTTTCATGATATAAAAATGATTCATTAGTTTTCAATGTAGATGGTCATCGGTCACATGAGTCATCTGTTTCAATTTTTTTAAGAGGAATTATATTGGTTTGGAAATATAAAACTTTCCTTGTAGATTTTCACAGTGATTTTTTGGTATTTGAAAGTAAAACAATATAGTGTTATAATCAGATTGAATATCAACTTTTTGTTTTAGCTTTAATTGTTATGTAATATACAGAGTGTATCTTATTCCATTGTACGCGGGGTATTTTAACGACTATGGATCGATTATATGGAATTTCGTTAAAACGAAAAAAGACTTGTTTCTTTATTTTTAACAGGCAAGTTTTTTTATAACAATTTCAACATTTTTAAACACGCAGGTGTACCAATAGCAAAGTCAACTTTATTTTTTCAAATAGTAACTTCCATATTTTTAATGAATTCTGGTAAAACTTTTTTTTTATTGAACATTTTAATAGTCAAATCATCAATTTATTTTGGTTCGCTAGTTTATTAACTATAGACCTCTAAAGTTTAGTAAAATCTGCATTAATACTTTTAATTTAAATAATTGGTATAGGTTTGATTTACAAGAGCTAAATAGATTTTTCTTATAACTAACTTTTATAACTTGAAATTTGAACCATAAGTTCCCTATATTGGTAGGTATCGCATGCAAAGTATGAATTTAGCAGTTGAAATTCTTTAAGAATTATTTAATAATCGTGATTTAAAATAAAATATTTGCAAGATATTTAAATAAATAGTTAACTTAGGCATACTTTTAATCTAAGTTAATTACAGATTTTTAATATTATTATAACAAGAATCAAATACGATTAGGTACCTATTACCTTAGTCCTTAGCCGCCTAATAAACAATCCAAATTAATGCTATTGTAAGAAAAGTAGGTAAGAAATAAAATTTAAATGTCCAAAACTAAAATAAGAAGAGTTATGAATTTCAACTCCTAAATTCATACTTTGCATGTGATACCTACCAATAAATATAACATATATGGCTCAAATATTTTAAGTTTATCCCACTACGAGAAGAGCACCACAAAACATTGCACTTTTTTCATTACACATTTTTTTTTAACCCCCATACATACCTAAGACATTAATGTCAACAATCGAATACCATTTACCAATTTACCATAAGGTATTACTTTAGCCACCTAATAAAGAATCCAAATTTCTGATATTGTAAGAAAAGTAACTGTGAGGTAATTAATTACGATTACCTATAATAACCAATTAAAATAACAATACTGATTTTGATGATATTGTACCTATGTTAAAATACAAATAATGAACTATGTTTACCAACAATTATGTTTATATTTTTTTTTTGAGTGTCATTAGATTACCGATTAAACTACTTAAGTGTATAAAAAGGTAGTTATAAGAAAAGATGATTTAGCTCTTGTAAATTAAACCTATACCAATTATTTCAATTAAAAGTATTAATGCAGATTTTACTTAACTTTAGAGGACCATAGTTAATAAACTAGCGAACCAAAATTGATGATTTGACTATCAAAATGTTTAGAAAAAAAAGCTCTAATAGAATCCATTAAAAAATATAGTAGTTGGCGTTTGAAAAAATAAAGTTGATTTTGCTATTGGTACACCTGCGTGTTTAAAAAATTTGAAATTGTTATAAAAAAATTGCCTGTTAAAAATAAAGAAACACGTCTTTTTTCATTTTAACGAAATCCTATGCCATCGATCCATAATCGTTAAAAAAAAAACCCGCGTACAATGACATAAGATACACCCGTATATGTTTGTCAGGTGGGTATTGGGTTTTTTGGTGTGGTGTTTTTCCCTTTTTGACTAAAAATAATATTACCTACCTACCTTTTTATTTGGCCATCGATTACGTAAAATACTCGTTCTATTATTATTATTATTTATTTACACTACTTGGATCAAACGTCACAAACCAGTAGAAAATTGAAATAGCCTATTTTCATAATACACATACTATAATAATATTATATATGTTACGGGCAATGTGGAATACTGGGCAATGTACACATTGCCCGGTCAATGTGGTCCGTAACATATACACTTATTTTATTTTTAGGATAAAACTAGAATTATATTCGTACCAAAAAATATATTGGTAAATTGGGCAATATTATTATTATTATTATTTTTTTATTTCTAGATAATTTGAAAAATAAATATAACATTCTAATACAAACAATCTTATCTTGATAAAGTAATGTAGCTACACAAGTGACATTTGTGTCTTAGACAATTATTTAGATAACTCCCCACGTTTTATCTAGATAAGATCAAATATGACTAAATATTTATCTAGACAAGTCTCAACAATATTTATTAGCAAATTGTAAGTTCAGAATAATCAATTTTATTCTGTTATTTTTAATTTAGTAATCAATATATTAAATAGTTTAATATAAATTGATCTTATTCACTGTGAAGTATCGTTATATTGAAATTATAGATTGCATAATATCATTTTTAATTATAAAGGTAATTTTGATTCTAAGTTTTAGCTTTTGCTAATATAATAAACGTCCTTTTAACAATTTTAAGGTAAGATTATCATACAGGGCACCCGCGTAGGATTATTTTTATATTTTAATTTTAAATCAAGTTACGAACATTATAGTATTGTAAATTTATGTTATCACTACCCCGCCCCTTGCGTCTGTTTCTGCATTTTTAACATAGTTATTTAATGTTTATGTACTATTTCTCATTTCTGTATTATCATTATTTCTTTAATTATAACGTGTTGTGGTTAAGTAATGTAAGCGCAATGTAATTTTACAATAGTATTTTGGACTAAAATAGTTTATGATTTTGATTGTAGGCACTAATCATAATATTATGAACAATTAATTTTATTGCACAAGGTGTTTTATTAAAGTTTTTTTTACAACCGCCTGTTTTATATTTCTGTGAGTGCACATTTTATTGTATGTATAATATTTCACTCGACAAATATTCAAAAATATAATAAAAAGAGCCATCTAAAGTTTGTTTTATAATAATGTTATAACACTTAAAATATTTTGTTCAATATCTTTAAACTTCAATTATGTTTTAAATAGGTAGGTAGTAGGTACCAAATATCTATTTTAAACGAATATAATAATATAAAAATTTTACATATTCAATTAAAATGATAATTCTTCTGGTACTATATTTTTATTAAATTGACAACATAGGTACTTACTTACATGATATTAATTTACTTTAAAATAATTGATTAACATTACATCTTTATACCTTTCGATATTTGTGAAATACATTATATTAAATAATATTAATTATTATAATACAATTTGGACAGATTAACGACATCTACCAAAGTGTTTTATTTTTAGTATCAATATTTGAACACAAGGCTTCGCAGTCATTTATACGAGTTTCCGCATTATTCCACTTTTCAAACTTTCAAGCAACATTACTCGTCTACCAGATGGCACTGCATATATTGTACATTAAGAAAACATCTACTACCCTACTAGGTATACAATTTAATGCTTACAGTATTCACTTTATTATTATCGTCATAAACTAATGTTTACCTGCTTAATACTTTATACACACTTATATAAACAAATTGTTCACCAATATAAGAGTCAAAGTTAAAATTTTAGTTGAACAAATTATATTCAAAAATGTGTACATAAAATATTTTTACATTTAAAATAGAAAAAAAAAACAATTGAAGAATAATAAAATACATTATGAAACGAGATTTTACCATATTTTTACTTAGTATAATATCAATTTTTAGACATCGAAATTAGTGCAGCTATAACTCGTTCAAAAATAACCATGTAAAATATTTTTTTTAAATTTAAGATGGAAATTATGTTTCATTTCGATTTTTTCTTTATACACCACTAATTATTTCCTTAAATACAAAAAATCCTTCTAGATTTGATATAATGCTAATGAATTTGTGAAAACAATAATTATTAATGCTCTGTTATATCTATAGCCATGCAAAGGTGGTCTATCTTGAATGCAATGGTTTATTATTATTTGCAAAGATACATTGATAGTAAATCATCATCCCTAAATTCTTTCTGAGGTGAGTGATTTAACTTGTAAAAATAGTTCAATACAAAATTAACATTTTGTTAATATGCATATTTTTCAAATAAAGCACATAAACATGTTTGAAATTATCAAGTTGTTTATTTATAATATGAATATAGAAAGAAGAATTATTATAATATTATTTCTTTTGACTTTTGATTATTATTTGGCGATGTTATTTTGACAATGGTTCATCGAAAATAATAATTTTTTTATAACTCGTGCTATTTGAATAATAGTATTTATTTTTTTACTTACACTTTAAAATATATTTAAATTTTAAATTAATTTAATTTAATTTTCTGTGCTTAAAAAAGTTATTTTAAATGGATAAATAATATATTAAAATCATAAATAGTAACTATTTAAAAAATATTATTTTCATATAAAAGGTTTGTTATCAAGATTCAAAATAATAACATTTTGCATTTATATTATAAATATCATATATATATAATATATATATGTATATATAGTATTACTTCATTATCAACGGTAAAAATATTTTCATACATAATTAAATTACATTTGTATGACCTATTGTCAATTTCATTCAATCAACTCAATTCAGTTTAAATACAGACAACTTTAAATTTAAAATCATTAATGTTTAATTTAAAAATTTTGAAATTAGTGTTATATAATGTTGAATATATAGCGTATAGAAAAATTCTTACGTAAATAAGTACCCACACCAATATTCTTGTACGAATTTAGTAAACTAGTTTTATTTCAGAACAAAGCAACTCTACGATAAAGTAATTTCATTACTAGCTATCTGTAGGGAAAATTAAGAGGTACTGGAACTGTGCTCAAACGCCTGAAACTATTTCCCATTATGCAACAGTTAATTATTATAAACTGAGTAATAGTGAGTATACCATCTATACACTAGACAGTCGGTTTGCAAAACATAAAAATTCTCATTATTTGTCAATAGAAATTGTGCAAAAAAAAGCTTTCCAAACATTTTTTCAAAATTCGATTCATAATAAATTACGTGAGTAGGGTCAAGTTTTTTTTAGAACGTGAAGATTAATCACTTTCGAACTTATAAAGACAACATGCCGTTCTAGCGTTTCACGCTTTCAATTGAGTGACCTGTCTAAAGTATAATTCACTAATCCCGATCGAAACAACTGAAGCGATATTGATGTGAACATTATACCTATATAGTATATTTAACACAGTTTTATGGTTAAAACAGTTTAGAACGTTTGTGTTAAAAAAATAAATTAAATAAAAAAGACAAAAAAACTCGTCTGCAACAGTTCACTCAATATTAACTAAAAGTTGTATTATGATTAAATTTGACAAGTCTCGTAAAATGATATAACCACGACCATGAAAATCAAAATGCTGCGCGTTAACGGTCAGAATAATATGCCAAGTATTTCATTAATACATTTTATCTGTGTACTATACCTAATGATTTTGTAAAGTCATCGTTTAAAAACTTTCAATCCTTCGGCCAGTAACTAAGTTATGTCGAAGTCTGTAAGATATCAAACGATCGTAATGAAATGTATTCTACCGCAATTATATTATGTGCTTGTATATTATAATGAAACTGTGTTAATATTTCCAAGTCTATAGTTGATATATTATGCAGACTACGGATTTCATTTTTGATACGGCTAAACACCGTAAACCCTAAACATGTTTTATTTCAATATTTTACTAACGAAACCCACAGGAGTCGAAAATTACGTATCCCCGAATATTGTCGATTTGAGCATATAACATGATGGCTATATAAATATATAATTAAAAATAATAGTACGTCAGAAATCTTTGAAAAGATATTAACATAATATATTATAAAAATAAAATATTCTATGTGGCTATTGGCGTGGCGTGGTGGCTGCTATCAGTTACGCAACGTGATCTGAGATTAAGTACCGGCCACTGCCACTTGTTCCCGGATAGGTGACCACCCGGGTTCGTAGTGGCAAAAACCTTGCCACACATACACGTGTTGCCACGGAATATAATAATGGTTTTACTATAACCGTTTCAACCGGTACAACCGTTCCTACCTTACCAACCATTTACCAACCCTACCAAACGTAAGCCCCACAAAAGCTAATGGCCATAGTTGTCGGGATCAAGACCAATAAAAAATGTATACTAGTATTCATAAGTTCATAATCAATGATATGGCTATCAAACAAGTTCTTCCGTTTCTACAACTTTGTCGGGTTACTGGTGTGCCTATTTGAAAATGACTTTGATATAGTTTCTCTTGAAAAACGCTTTTGCATTATTTGTGTAAAATTTATTTTCACTTGATCGTATTTGAATATCGTACGTCACGTCGTTATATTTAAAGTTACTATTTCGTTTTTTTTTTTTGTTTATCCTAAACTTATGACCTCGGTAATTATTAAATTTACCATAAGAAAAAAAATATATTAAATATACTATTACGAAGAGATACTTTCTCTTGTTTAATAAAAATATGGTATTGTTGCATATTATACGGACAATATTAAGACCACCAGTGAACTTATACATTGTATATTAGGTAGCAAATAAATTACTCTTTAAAAAAAATTAATAAATAAATAAAAGGAAAATAAGTACTTAAAAACATCTGGAGAAAATAATGGTTTTTTATTACTATTATAAATTTGTTTCATTTATGTTTATATCATAAAACTAATTTTCTTACTTTATACGGAAAGGTTATAATTAAAGTATATTTTGAAGTATCCCCTCAAAACTACCTTAATCTTTTTTTTAACGTATTATCTACAATCTGTATCGTTTGATACAATACAAGTATAAACTAAATGCTTAAAGTATCTAATATGATATTATAGTAAACAGTTTTGATGAGAGGAGGCACCAATCAATCGATGACACTTTCTAAATCATAAACATTTAAAAAGAAAATATAACATTTATCAGTAACTAACTCCAACCATATACAATATGTCGAGAAAATTTAAAGTTAAATTTTTTTTTATAAAACGCATTCTGAAGTATATTAAAATGGTATACCCTATAAATCTTATATTATATGTATACATAATTATAATATTATGAACTCTGTAATTGAAAAAAATTATAATTCAAATGCAGGGTCATGCAAGACTTGGGTCAGAACTCTGGATCAAAACAAAGGCTGATGAGAAACATAAACATTTAGATGTAATAATCAAAGCATGAGGAGATGTAACGAACATTTAATTGTGTATTTCGACAAAAGGCTTGGCCCCCTAAATATTTCTTTACTTGACGTCGTAAGTATAATAACTTATACGTGTTAGTTGATATTTCTAGACCCCAGATTTTCAACCAAATTTACACCTATATGGTCTTAGTATCATGTATGGTGAATAAGAACCTTCGATTATATGTAATTACCTCACGGGCTTTGTTGTCCATTCTTTGGAGACCCACGATTTAATAATAGCTAGGTATCCATGTCAAGATAATCGAATGTTCAGAATAAGTTAAATTTGCAGTTGATTTTGGTAAACTATATGGTTGGTTCTAGGATATTAATTGACAATAAAAATATTTTTCAGGTTATCGAATTTAAGAAATTGTAAGGTAAGATTTAGTAACAGCGAAAGAGAATAAGGTATACACACTTATAAAGTAGGTATTTAAACAATACTTATATTTATGGTAAACCCGCTATGAGACTTGGTGGACGTATTTAAATGTCAATGACTCCATCCCCTATTTCCAATTGACAGATGGTTAGTAAGAGCTTCAAGAGTTGATGCAGATTTGAACAACGATTAAAATTGCCGAATTATTGTTGCTCGATCAACTTAATTGGTGGGAATATTTATCAGAGTTTCAAAATATCTTTTAAAAGTTACACTGATCTGTTTTATGCATACATAAGTACTCATATACATAAGTTGACGCTCTCATTATACACTATACACATATGTATTTGTTTTTAAATAGTTATTCATAAATATGTGATATCGATTGTCAACCAATATCTTTTATTGAGTTCTTGTGAGGAATATCATACAGTTTTAAGTGTTTAGTATTTGTATTTAATAATTGTATAAAGGTAATTACATTTTCCAAATTGTATTCGATATTGTTTCGTGACAATTTTTTTTTATTCACTTACAAAATCATTAACTACAGACTCTTATAACTGATTAACTATTTATTATTTATTTTTAATAATTATTATTTTTTAATTTAATAGTTTGAATACGTATCCTTTTGTATACATTTGATGGTCAAACAACCGACATTCGAACTCAAGATTTTTGAACTCAAACTATTGTCGTGTTCTGATTTACAATATACATAGTCTGCACGTTTTAATCATCAGTGCGTATGTATATATCATCAGTCTGTATAGATTGTTCACCTCAATTATCTGAAACTACACCACCCGTGAGTAAAGGTAAGATAATTGTCTAGTGAATCACATCGGTCTTTTTTAGATTTTAATTTTGTAGCAAGTTATGAGTATTTTAAAATGCACAAACAATTTTCAATTTTAAAATGACTTGCTTTAAATTAAAATATAAAAAACACATGATATTCACTAGTTAATATTCTTACTTCTAAATTGTATAAGAGGTTAATTTACTCTAAATTTTAAACTAACAGAGCTAAACGTCAAGCTAATAACATTACATGAAAATCATATGTTGGTAATACATTTTAAATAAAATAATAACACATAATTCCATTGGTTATTCTTAAGATAAACCAAGACCAGTAAATACGTCATGTTTATGGTTTATGAAATATTAAAACCAATTTTCTGTTTGAACTTTATAGTAGGTAGCTTAACATTTTCGTTTCATTTTTAATTATAAAAAGGAAAAAAAACACACAGTTGTTATCATTTTAATAAACCGTTTTTAAAAATAAAAAAACTTTTAGTCATGAAACATAATAAGGTTATTGAAATTTTGTCAAAATCTAGAGCACTAAATTTAAATCCAATTTCCTATAGATTTAATGCGCTATATAATGTATAAATAATAATATGATATTACTACGAAGACAATATAATTCAAGAATATTTTTTTCCCATAGAATAAATCAGTATATATATTAGAATGAATAATTTATTTATGTAACGTTTTAAACGCAGTTTGATGTATCTACTTTACCCGTACTTTAATTGGTCATAATTGATTGAATTAATTTATTACGATAACGTAAGACAACTAGCACTGCGAAAGTTAAATATTTGTAAAATAATACGAGACTAAACACGAACTGTTCAACTGTTTAATTAATTACAACTTATTTTTTTATACTGTTGTCTTTTTCGTATTTTTGCAATACCATTCCAATAATATTTTTTCAAAAGAATTTTTATGCTTTTGAGTTTTTTCTTTCGAGTTTTTTCGCGCTTATTGTCTATTTACTCTAGAATTAATTAGTATTCGGTATTCTATTCATCAGCACTTTCTTTATTTCAATAACAAATGTATTTATTTATATTGATATTATACAACCTCATCAACAATGAAGATATAAGCGTTATTGATGACTAACTTAATACATATTGTACGGCACAAAGTAAAGAAAATAATAATGTTGGTACATCATTGTTGGCTTAAAAATTACACACCATTACTTGTTACGTTAATGATTTTAGTAATTATTGTTAATTTTAGTTGAATAGCTTTAAATTTAATAACTAACTGTACAACTATTTTTTACGCCTATAATATTTACGCATAATGTATAAATATTAAATATAAAAAAAAGTACCTATATTCATATTTTAGTTTTATGAGAAAAATAAGAATGCCCTTTATAATTTATTGATTTAATTGAACTAAATTTATAACAATAATTGGTTTTTTTCATTGTACATCAAATAACTTTTAACAAAACTTATACTATATGAATCTGTATTTCAAATAATTGTGAACTAATGCGCACCCTCCCCCTCCTCACCACTACACGAACATGTTCAGTGGGGCTCATTATCTTCTTGAGTAATAAAAAAAATATTATATTTTCTAAGAGACTCATGAGTAGTATACGACTATGGGTGAAAAACGGTTTATGCCATCGCCTTCGGCGTCGTAACAACGAAAGTGAACAAACAAGTAACCATAGACCCATAGGTACCCTACTTACAGTGCAGATAGTGTGATTCAAGCCTAACTTTGCCCTAGTAACACAAAAATAAACAACAGACTTATTTCTAGTAAAATTTACTGCTGTGAAACGAACCCGATGGCTGAACATATTAAACAAAAAGGAATCTCTCCTGATCCCTCTCAATAAACAGTCTAACATTTTGTCGAATATAATCCAGATTAATAGCGGGGCCGAAAATATTTAAGTACTTTCCCTTTTTATTTTATGTTTTTTGTTTCTTTATTTATTTACTGACCATGACGAGTAACAGATAATTCACTCTTAATTTTGAAACTGCAATGTTTTTGTACATTTTAAAACGATGACTTCAAAATTAAAATATTAAAAAAAGTCCCTCGTGAATTCACAAATTCAATTTAATATTAAAAATAACAAGGTTTTATATGGATTCTTCTGAACGTAATATTAATTGCTATGTTACGCTTTAGTAAGACATATACGTCATATGATGGACATACCCTAACCATCTCCCATGATACCCCTTGTTAATTCTACAATAAGAAAATTTGTCAGCAAAAAACGTTGGCAACGTTTGATAACGGTAAAATTCTGTCTGTTCGTATGCATGCGGTGGAGTTAGCAAACATTGTTGTAAGCGCCAGAAAGTTTCGAGTCGGTTGTTTTGTCCCAAAATTCAAAACCATGTTTAGACAATAGTTATTTGATTATTGGTAGGTTATCAGTCCTCAAAATTTTAAACCATAGTTACTTGTAATTACTAACTTACTGTGATTTATTACTTGTCAGGCGCAGACGGGTACCTAGTAAAAAGCGTTGGCAACGTTGGAGCTTATGTCAATTAACATTTTAAGTTATATAATTTGCTCAATGATTCCTTACTATTTATTCTGTGATACCACAAAACAATTAATACATAATAATATAATAGGGACGGAGTGGCCGAGAGGACTAAGGTTCAAAACCTCGGCTGTGGGTGGCATTTTTCTTCGGGCAAGTCAAGGTGTCCGGAGAGAAGTGCCGCAATCCCCCACCCAGGCATTGCAGATACCTACGGGAGCCAGCTATGCTAAACATAGCTACACGATTCCACACATCGGCTACACATCAGCTACACACAAATACTAACAGATACAGAGTTTCTACATCCTGGCCACATATCCGCTAAGTACGGCTACACATGGCTACACATCACCTACACAGGGCTACAAATTCAAAAATTCATAATTCCCTGAGTACCAGGCGCTATGAGTCATGATCCGAACTCACCTTCGGTCAATGCTGACGTCAAAAACTTGAGTCTTCATTCGGACACCCTGTCTGTTATTCCCTACGGTTTTCGAAAAAAGGGTCCCCAAACGTACCCATAACATTATTTGGTTTCCAACGTTCATGACCAATAAAAAAGGTACCATAAGTTAACGCTTGTAAACTGCAACCAGCTAAACATAGCTACACGATTCTACACACGGCTACACATCAGCTACACACGACTACATACGGCTACACACGGTTAAATACCAGCTACACATCAGCTACACACTGCTACATTTTAATACATATGGCTACATATCTTCTAAATCCCGGCCATATGTCGACTAAATATGGCTACACATCAGCTGCACATAGCTACAAATTAAAAATTCATAATTCCCTGAGCACCAGGCGCTAAGAGTCATGATCCGAAATCACTTACGGTCAATGCTGACGCCAAAAACTTGAGTCTTCATTCGGCCACCCTGTCTGTTATTCCCACCGGTTTTCAATAAAAGGGTCCCCAAACGTACCCATAACATTTTTTGGTTTACAACGTTCATGACCAATAACAACGGTACCATAAGTTAACGCTTGTAAACTGCAACCAGCTAAACATAGCTACACGATTCTACACAATGGCTACACACTACTACACACGGTTACATATCAGCTACTCATCGGCTACAAATGGCTACACACAGCTACATATCAGCTACACATCAACTACACACTGCTAAACTTGAATACTAATGGCTACATACCTTCAACATCCTGGCCACATTTCGGCTAAATACTGCTACACATGGCTACACATCAGCTACACATGGCTACAAATTCAAAAATTAATAATTCCCAGAGCACCAGGCACTATGAGTCATGATCCGAACTCACTTACGGTCAATTCTGACGCCAAAAACTTGAGTCTTCATTCGGCCACCCTCTCTCTTAATCCCTCCGGTTTTCGAAAAAAGGGTACCGAAACGTACCCTTAACATTTTTTGGTTTCCAACGTTCACGACCAATAACAACGGTACCATAAGTTAACGCTTGTAAAATGCCACCTGCTAAACATACCTACACGACTCTACACAATGGCAACACACTACTACACACGGTAACATACCAGCTACTCATCGGCTACACATGGCTACACACAGCTACATATCGGTTACACATCAACTACACACTGCTAAACTTGAATACTAATGGCTACATACTTTCAACATCCTGGCCACATTTCGGCTAAATACTGCTACACATGGCTACACATCAGCTACACATGGCTACAGATTCAAAAATTAATAATTCCCAGAGCACCAGGCGCTATGAGTCATGATCCGAACTCACTTACGGTCAATTCTGACGCCAAAAACTTGAGTCTTCATTCGGCCACCCTGTCTCTTAATCCCTCCGGTTTCCGAAAAAAGGGCACTCAAACGTACCCATAACAGTTTTTTGTTTTCCAACGTTCACGATCAATAACAACGGTACCATAAGTTAACGCTTGTAACTGCCACCTGCTAAACATAGCTACACGATTCTACACATCGGCTACACACTGCTACACTTGATTACTAATGGCTAAATAACTTCAACATCCTGGCCTCATATCGGCTAAATACGGCTACACATGGCTACACATCAGCTACACATGGCTACAAATTCAAAAATTCATAAATCCTTGAGCACCAGGCACTATGAGTCATGATCCGAACTCACTTACGGTCAATTCTGACGCCAAAAACTTGAGTCTTCATTCGGCCACCCTCTCTCTTAATCCCTCCGGTTTCCGAAAAATGGGCACCCAAACGTACCCATAACAGTTTTATGGTTTCCAACGTTCACGACCAATAACTACGGTACCATAAGTTAATGCTTGTAAAATGCCACCTGCTAAACATACCTACACGACTCTACACAATGGCTACACACTACTACACACGGTTACATACCAGCTACTCATCAGCTACACATGGCTACACACAGCTACATATCAGTTACACATCAACTACACACTGCTAAACTTGAATACTAATGGCTACATACCTTCAATATCCTGGCCACATTTCGGCTAAATACTGCTACACATGGCTACAAATTCAAAAATTCATAATTCCCTGAGCACCAGGCGCTATGAGTCATGATCCGAACTCACTTACGGTCAATTCTGACGCCAAAAACTTGAGTCTTCATTCGGCCACCCTGTCTCTTAATCCCTCTGGTTTCCGAAAAAAGGGCACCCAAACGTACCAATAACAGTTTTTTGGTTTCCATCGTTCACGACCAATACTACGGTGTCCATAAGTTACGCTTGTAAAATGCCACCTGCTAAACATACCTACACGACTCTACACAATGGCAACACACTACTACACACGGTAACTAACACAGCTACTCATCGGCTACACAGGCTACACACAGCTACCATTCGGTTACACATCAACTACACACTGCTAAACTTGAATACTATGGCTACATACTTTCAACATCCTGGCCACATTTCGGCTAAATACTGCTACACATGGCTACACATCCTACACATGGCTACAATTCAAATTAATAATTCCCAGAGCACCAGGCGCTATGAGTCATGATCCGACTTACTTACGGTCATTCTGACGCCAAAAACTTGAAGTCTTCATTCGGCCACCCTGTCTCTTAATCCCTCCGGTTTTCCGAAAACAGGGCACTCAAACGTACCCATAACAGTTTTTTTGTTTCCAACGTTCACGATCAATAACAACGGTACCATAAAGTTAACGCTTGTAACTGCCACCTGCTAAACATAGCTACACGATTCTACACATCGGCTACACACTGCTACTTGATTACTATGGTAACTAACTTCAACATCCTGGCCTCAATCGCTAAATCGGCTACACATGGCTACACATCAGCTACACATGGCTACAAATTCAAAAATTCATAAATCCTTGAGCACCAGGCGCTATGAGTCATGATCCGAACTCACTTACGGTCAATTTTGACGCCAAAAACTTGAGTCTTCATTCGGCCACCCTCTCTCTTATCCCTCCGGTTTCCGAAAATGGGCACCCAAACGACCATAACAGTTTTTTATGGTTCCAACGTTCACGACCAAAACTACGGTACCATAAGTTAATGCTTGTAAAATGCCACCTGCTAAACATACCTACACGACTCTACACAATGGCTACACACTACTACACACGGTTACATACTCAGCTACTCATCAACACACACAAGGCTACACACACTACATATCAGTACCACATCAACTACACACTGCTAAACTTGAATACTAATGGCTACATACCTTCAATATCCTGGCCACATTTCGGCTAAATACTGCTACACATGGCTACAAATTCAAAAATTAATAATTCCCTGAGCACCAGGCGCTATGAGTCATGATCCGAACTCACTTACGGTCAATTCTGACGCCAAAAACTTGAGTCTTCATTCGGCCACCCTGTCTCTTAATCCCTCTGGTTTCCGGAAAAAGGGCACCCAAACGTACCAATAACAGTTTTTTGGTTTCCAACGTTCACGACCAATAACTACGGTGCCATAAGTTAACGCTTGTAAACTGCAACCAGCTAAACATAGTTACACGATTCTACACAATGGCTACACACTACTACACACGTTTACATATCAGCTACTCAATCGGCTACAAATGGCTACACACAGCTACATATCAGCTACACATCACTACACACTGCTAAACTTGAATACTAATGGCTACATACCTTCAACATCTTGGCCAAATTTCGGCTAAATACTGCTACACATGGCTACAAATTCAAAAATTAATAATTCCCTGAGCACCAGGCGCTATGAGTCATGATCTGAAATCACTTACGGTCAATTTTGACTCCAAAAACTTGAGTCTTCATTCGGCCAACCTGTCTCTTAATCCCTCCGTTTTCCGAAAAAAGGGTCCCCAGACGTACCCATAACATTTTTTGGTTTACAACGTTCATGACCAATCACAAAGGTACCATAAGTTAACGCTTGTAAACTGCCACCTGCTAAACATAGCGTCAGCATTCTCACCATCGGCTACACACTGCTACAGTCTTGATTACTAATTGCTAAATAATTCAAATCCTGGCCCTCATACGGCTAAATACTGCTACACATGGCTACACATCAGCTACACATGGCTACAATTCAAAATTAATAATTCCGCTGAGCACCAGGCGCTATGGGCGTCTGATCCGAACTCACTTACGTCAATGCTGATGTAAAAACTTGAGTCTTCATTCGGCCACCCTGTCCTCTTAATCCCTCTGGTTTCGAAAAAGAGGGCACCCAACGTACCAATAACAGTTTTTGGTTTCCAACGTTCACGACCAATAACTACGGGCCATAAGTTAACGCTTGTAACTGCAACCAGCTAAACATATTACACGATTCTACACATGGCTACACACTACTACACACGTTACATATCAGCTACTCATCGGCTACAAATGGCTACACACAGCTACATATCAGCTACACATCAACTACACCTCTAAACTTGAATACTAATTGGCGACATACCTTCAACATCCTGGCCACATTTCGGCCTAAATTACTGCTACACATGGCTACAATTAAAAATTATAATTCCCCGTGAGCCACCAGCGCTAATAGTCCTGATCCGAATCTCCGGT